>PVKA01006157.1:31275-85554 GCA_004027165.1 Ctenomys sociabilis | reverse complement strand
TTAGAGAGTTTTGTTGGTTGAAATAAACAGAACTCTTTTTATTTTAAAGAGAATAAAAAAATTAGAAGATAAACAATTACTAAACAAGATGATAGGAAATTAACAATTGTTGTTACATTGCTTATTATTACCCTCAGAGTAGTTGTTCAGATTACAGATACAGGTAGACAAAATTGATCATAAATTTATGTATTAACAGTTCTTTTAACGAACCAATAGAAATTAGTAGTACAATTATCTTAGCTGTCATATATGTATATGTATATGTATGTATATATATATATATATATATATATATATATATATATGTTCCTCCTTTTGAGTAAATAAAATTCAAAAGGTATAATAGATATTGTGAAAGGGAAAATAAACTTGTTAAGAGGACATACTTTTAAGCAAAGTATCTAGTGCATATAAATATGAATATTTTAAATCATAAATGAATTTGATGTCTTCAATTTTTAAATATATTTAATATCTTTATTTACTTGTACAGAGTCTCGATATGCAACTTGTACTTGCAGTGATCCTTCTGTTTGCGCCTCCCCAGCACTGAGATTATAGACATGCAGCACCACACTTGGTTTTGGTGGCCAGCCCGGCATGCCCAGGGTTCCAGAGCCCGCACATTGTGTGGTAATGGGGGTTAAATCATGGTATTTGCACTTGCCAGCAGGTGCTTAGACCATCATTGAACTATCTCGCAGCCTGAATTTGATATTTTAAACTTGTTCTTTCAAATTCATGTTTATTTTTAGAGCTGCTGATGGGTATAGGACAGGGAAGAGCCTGTACCCCTTGAAAGTTCTACATTATGATGTGAACAGTTACAGAGTGAATGTCTAACATTAGCAATATAGTGGTTATTGTAACTGCCTTCCAGAGTACAATATCTGGAAAGCATATCTGAAAGTATGCATGCTTCACAGTATGAAAGGTACTTCAGTAAATAAGTTTAACAGATCCTTAAAGGAAACCTCGGTGAATCACTCCAATATTCACTAAGAGAAAACTATATTTGTGGCAGAGATGCTGATGTTATAGAAAGAATGTAATTCTATGAGTTCTTTCATCACTCAAGTCAAAATTGGTAGTTCTGTGACTTTTAAAGCACTTTATAATCACTAACTAAAGGTCTGAAATGAGAACACAAAAGCCTAAATGTGACTGTAGATGACAACTTCTAGTAAGAAAATATTCAACAAGGTATGGGTGTTAAATATGGAATTCATTTCTGGTGAAGTGTGATGCTAAAAAAGTGATCATTCTCTCTTACATTTATTCAGAGCCCTTAAGCACAGGCAGCAATATTTTTCATTTGGTGCCTCCAACCATTTTATGAGCTATTCAAAGCAGACTTTTGTCTTTACTTCAGAGAGAATGCTAAAATTTAGACAAGGTACATCATTAGCATAAAGCCCTATACTATGCTAATAGTTAAGTCAGAGAGAATGTGTGTAAGTGCATCTTTCCATGCCATCTCTTATAGGACTGCATGCACAATTTTGGAACTACTTATGAACATATTTAAACATGGAAACTCATGAATGAGTAGGACTAAAATTTAGGCCAGTTTTTGTTCGTTTCACCTTGTTTATGCCCCTATTCTTATTTCCCTGGTTCTCCTATTACCATAATGTACACTGCTGGAAATTTCCATTAGCTAACAACAGTTTCAGTTAAACATCTTTGACCTCTTTCCTTTTCTGACACTTCTTTTGCCTAGCAGAACTTGACCATGGCATGCTTGATAATTCTTTCTGATAAAGTCAATAGAAAAATGAAAGTTATTAGTGGTACTTTGGGCTATATGTTCCACTAGCATATCTGGTTTTCCTGGGCTTAAAATCATGCTCAGGTTTAAAAGAGGCAAATTCAACTCTCAATCTATATGTAATGCATCATTTTAAAAATTATATACAATATACAATTAAATATGTATAATATATATATAATATATGCATATACAATATATATTTCCCAATGCTTTTGCAATTTTGAGACAAAGGTGAAGAACAAATTCAGAGGAATTCTTCATTTCCTTATTTTGTATTCTGATCCATTTAGCAATCTAGAATTAAATATGAATTAAGTGTGAGTCCAAACTGGACATCACAGTTGTCATAATATGAGAATTGGAAAGGAGGGGAGAGACAGAGAGAGAGACAGAGACAGAGACAGAGAGGCAGACAGATGGACAGACAGAGACAGACAGAAAGACAAACTTTTTCATTCAGTGTTACAATATAATATTTTATAAATCTTCTGGTAAACTCCTATTACTATTAAAAAACTATTTTTGACTTTGTGGCTACTTGAAAGGGGCTACACCATACATAGGAAAATGGGTCTATCATATCCCTCTGTAATTGAAAGGGGCTGAAGCATAAGGTATTGATGTGTAGTATACAGCTCTCATCAAGTACAGTTATGTTTTCACATGGAAAGATTGTTTTCAATGAAGAAGACTAACACACATTTTGGTACTTTGTGAGCACTTACTCTTGAAGTGTTTGCTCTGTTTACATACCTAACATGATTCTCAAAAATTCACAGTACTGTTTCATTTTCTTCAAGTATTGATTTAATAATGAATATTTATAAATATGGTACACAGAGATAATATAGTAATGTAAAATACATGCAATTTTAAAACAACTTTCTGGCTGGGGAGATAGCTTAGTAAAATAAGCACTTGCCTGAAAAGTGCAGGGTCCTGAGTTCAATCCCCAGTACCACAAATAAAATAAAATGAAACAGCTTTCTTATAAACTCAACATGAACAAGTTAGAGTTTTCAACTCATAAGATTTTGGATAAATTTACCAGAAATTTTGAGGTAGTTAATTTTAAATGCCATTTAAATAAAGCAATTAGGATATATGTATGTATGTGTGTGTGTATGTATGTATCTATCTATCTATCTATTTATCTATCTATCTATATCTATGTCAAATATAAAATATGGATGCCTGGAGTATAAAATTACAAACAAATCTGTATTTCTTAATTTTCTTAATTAAAGCATTTAAAGGAAGCATTCTATAATACGAAATTGAGAGCTCAAATTAAATATAATGAAAAGGTATGAGGTTATACTAGAATTATATAATTTACTTATTAAATATTTACAGAAAAGTAACCACAAAACTGCAAAACAAGATTGCATAATAAATTCTTTTATTTTCCACATCAACTTCAGAGAACTACTTACAGGAATAATTTTAAGTTTCCATTTCCAAATGTTACTCAACAAACACACAGAGGAGCAAGTTGAGAAATTTTATTTTACGTTTCAGGAAACAGTGAAGGAGTAAAATGATGTTGCTCCTTAGGAACTGTCAAAGCTGGGAAGTGAAGGATTTTGCAAAACAATGAAAATTAAAACTACTTCTATTTACCGGGACACAAACCTGTGGCAAGCTTTCTTTTCCAAATTTAACAGATAGCTAGAGTTCCTGAACCAAGGCATGGTGAACTGGGCTTGCCTGTCCTCCTTATCTCTTCTGAAATGTAGCTCAAGAGGAAAACACTCTACTATTTTTCCTCATCTGCACAACTTGAATCAAGTTTTTCTTTTGATTTCA
Source organism: Ctenomys sociabilis (assembly GCA_004027165.1). Classification (NCBI taxonomy): domain Eukaryota; kingdom Metazoa; phylum Chordata; class Mammalia; order Rodentia; family Ctenomyidae; genus Ctenomys; species Ctenomys sociabilis. The sequence continues at coordinate 81,968 of PVKA01006157.1, read as the reverse complement.
TAGGTGAGATATTGTAATCTTACACATAAAAATTGAGTGGAACTTGGAATATTCCTTCAAGAAATATTAGTTACCAGAACACGCTCCTTCATGAAACTTAAACCATCAAAAGTAAATTGAATTATAAGTTAGCAAGTTAACAAAGAAAGATAGATTTTAATAAACCAATTTAAGTAGTATTTCTTATATAAAAACTCAAGTCCACTGTATCTAAAATAAAATATGCCACAGAAATCTTTTTGAACATAACCAAAAATTATACATATATATGTATGCACATATGTGTATGCATACATGAGCACACACATATATGTATATACATATGGAATGATGTTCTTTAGAAAAGACAGAATCCACGGTAGGTGAGACTCTAGAAATACAAATAAAATTGATGGTGAATTATAATGCCTGATTTTTTTCTCATTTTATATTATCAATCAAAGTACTAAACTCTTTCAACATAGTCATAATAAAACATGGAAACATTTTCATAATAAAACATCCATGGGAGAGAGTGGGAGAGAGGGACATTCGGTGCTTCAAAGAGCCAATGTGGGAAAGATAATATTAGCTTTTCTCAGTGGTAATGTGATTCCCAAATCTGATGTTGCTTTTTACATAATGCAGAAGAGTTGCCAAGTTATTTCATTTTCTGCTGAACATGTTCCCTGGTCTTTCAGACTGAGACCTGGGAGTGCCAAGAGCCCTTGGTCGTCAGTCATGCACCAACAAATGTCTGTTCTTAGGGATGTTTTACCCAGCAGGGGCCATTACAGCCTCAGCTCCAGATTGCACACCAGACCCACAGATCATATGGCATTTGGGAAAATGAATACGAACAATTCTTCATCCTTCTCTCTGGGAAGCTTATTTCGCCCTCCTCTGAGTTTTTTTTTTAACTTCGAGGTGAAAATTTCAGAATCCAAGAACTGGTTACTAATGAGTGAATTCAGACTGATATACACTTTTGCCCAATTGTCTGAGTTAAAATGTGTCCTGAGTTAAATTTGTTTCTGTTTGTATCAAATAAGACAAGGAAATTCCTTAGAAAATAATAATTGAGCTGCTGGTTTACCTGAGTGGCCTCTATGTGTTTTCCAGAAAATGGAAAGTTTATGGAATTTTGTGGGCATACCACACCAGCATCACAAAAGACTCTAGAAAGATGGAGAGTAAGATAAGGCTATATCATCAAATGGTCCCTTTAGCCTCCAGGCACTGATTTACTTATCTTCAGTCAGGCTGTATCATACTGAGCAAAACTTCTTTACTGTTCACTGTCCAGGTAACAATATACATGTGAAATCCATTTTGCTTAGAGTGTAAGTTATAAAATACCATTGCTTAAAAAGTACCTATTCCTTCACATCATGGGGAAAACTTGTTCCTGTTTGTTTCATTTTTTTTTTTTTCTTTTTGTGGGGGGCAGATAAAACAAAATGTCATAACCAAATAGTAGGGTGATAATAATTAATACATTGGCTATTATTAACTTCAAATTGGTTACTAAGATTAACAGATATGGGCATAAAAAGAAATCTCCAAATGATATTAGCACAACCTTTCAATGGACTAAGAGAAAAACTACCCAGGATTTATCATTTCCCTTTTCCCTTCCTTCCTTTTCCTTTTTCCCCTGGCTAGTTCCTCTTTGTTTTTCAACAATTTCTTCCTGTTTTACAATATCTATATCATTTTTGTGCTATTTAGTCTATTAGTTTCTCAACCACAGAAGGCAATATGTTGTTTACACATGTGAGTCTGATTTATTTCACATAGAAATATGATACCAAGTTGCATTTATTTACCTATAAATGTCTCAAGTTTATTGCTCTTTATGGTTGAGTAGTACTCCATTATATAAAAGGATCACATCTTTTCTGTAGTTTCCTTGGTTGTTGGAGATTTTAGTTATTTCCAAGATTTAGCTATTACAGATTGATCTACTATAAACAGAGGTATGTGTATATTGTTATAGTGTGATGCTTCTAATTCTTTGGGGAATATATCCAGAAGAAGAACTGGTGTCCAATGGCCCCATAACCCTCATTTTTTAAAGAACTTCTGCATTGATTTCCACTGTGGCTGCACCAATTTAAACTCCAACCAACAGCAAAGAAGTGTTTCTTTATCCCGACAGCCCTGTATTACTTGTGATTGGTTTGATTTCTTGATGATAGCCATTCTTTCTGGAGTGAGATGGAATTTCAGTGTTGCTTTAATTTGCATTTGTTGGATGACCAATGATGTTGAATATTTTTCATGCATTTCCTTGCTTCTTGTATTTCATTTGAGAATTATATATGCATTTCAGAAGCCCAGTTTTGAACTGGGCTTTGAATTTGAGGGTCTGATTTTTTTCAGTTTTTTATATGTTCTATATGTAGATGCTTTGTCTGAGGGACAACAATCTATGCTTTTCTTTTTGCAAGTTGTGTCTTTCATTCTGTTGGCAATTTCTTTTGCTGTGCAAAAGCTTTTATGTAAAGGGAAAATTTATTATTGACAAGAATCAGTATGAGGTTTTAGTTGTCTGCACTCTATGCTGTTGCTAGGAGACTATCCTATTTTGCCTACTCTCAAACACAGTACCAAAATCTTTTTTAGTTCACTTATCTGGAGAACTAATATGAGGAGCAAATCGAAGTCATAAACTCTAGGGAGGCAATATTACTTCACTTACTATATTTTTTAGGAATTTTATCATATAGTATAGCTAAACAAAAAATTGACACAACAGAGTTTGTTCTTAACATTCTCTCTGCATCTCTATTCCAACAGCACATGTTTTGTGAAGAAATGATCAATAGATTTGGGCCCTAGACCAATCAGACTTTGCCTTATCTTCATTCCATCTATCAACAACTTATTTTTAAGTAAAGGATATTTATAATTTCAACTCATGATTCAATTCTTTACATTGGGGCCAGGGTTAGAGTTCAGTGACACAGTGCCTGTCTGGAAAGTTCAAAGGCCTGCTTTTGATTCTTAGTTTTTTAAAATATATATATATATATATATATATTACATATATATATATATATATATATATATATATATATATATATATATATCCCATGTACTTAATTATCAGGCCACATAATCAGTGAATTGCAAAACTGGATGGACATTACAAAAAAAGCAACTGATAATAAGCTTTTACATAGAATAATGTTTTCAGGGAAGAGGACCTATAAAAGATTTAATGCAAGTCATGTACATTCCCCAAATATCCACTATGAATGTAATCATTACATATTACAAACACTAACTAAAAACATATTAAGAACGATGATGAAAATAGGGAAAGGAGTATTCATATGAACAGAAGAAGATGGATAAGAAGGAAAATGGGAATGAGAAGAGTAAACAATTATATTTAAGTACATGCACTCTTTGTCTAAGATGATTGTAAACTTCTTGTGCTGCAAACATATATACTAATAAAATTAAAAAACTTAAAAACTAATGAATTAATTTTCTGAAAAAATTTCTGAGAAATTAGGTTACAAAATGTGTCCTATCCCTCCAGTTGTTTTGATTCTAGAGAAAATCAAGGCAAATTATGTGCACATTTAGTTTATTAATTCAGTATTATTAATTCAATTCAGAATTCTCCCAACGATCCATTTCTTTTTTTATTTCAGGGAGAAAACAATTTTCATAACAATATAATACAATAAGAATAGCTAATGCATTCCATATTATTATCTTCAAAGTGATTAATCAAAGTAGAAGGCATAAAAATTATCCAAATGCTATTACCACAAACATTTCTTTTCAGTAAACTAAGAGAAACTAGGAAGATAGTTAGGAGGCGAATATCTGGCTCCAATGGGTCTTTTAATTTCTTGAGGAATCTCCATATTAATTTCTACAATGATTGAACCATCTACATGCTGACCAACAGCATACAAGTGTTTTCTTACACCTACAACCTCTTGGAGTTTGTTATTTATTGATGTCTTGATGATACACTTTCCTTCTGGATTGAAATATAATGTGAGCATTGTTTTAATGTGTATCTCTGGAATGACTAATGATGTTTAACATTTTTTTCACATATTCTTTTGCTATTCGTATGTCTTCAATTGGTCCCAACTCTTGGGTGATTGTCATAGTTCCTTTCTATTATGAGAATGTGCAAGAATTCATGATAACTAAAGGTGCCTTGAAGAAGCAACTTGTCTTTCCTTGAACAGGTATTTATTGAGAGTTTGCTGTAGGGTAAACTCTGGTACTCGAGGATAGGGGAAAAAACAACATGGTGAAAATTTTGTCCATATTCAATTGATTTTCTCTAAAAGACACAATAACCTTTTTGCATGGAAATTAGTTTAGTGTTCTAACTTTTGAAAATGATGACAAGTAGACATAAGTTTTTAATTCCTTTGGACAAACATCAATTATCATTATTTCTGGGTTTGTAAGAGATTATCAAAGTAGCTCTTATGGCTTAGATCTTAAAATACCCTCTCAAATTCTCCTATGTGTGAAAGTTTGTTGTGTCATGGGAGCTCTGCTTACCAATGCATTAATCTAGTGTTGAGATAATACTCAGGTGTGTTTTTAGTAGGTAGGCCTGCTTGGAAGTGAGGGGTCCCTAACACACAGCCTGCATGGCTTTAATCTCTGTCCCTTGGCTTTTCCCTTTACTTTTTCTTTCCTGGCAGTGAGCACTGGACACTTCCTATGCTGTCCTACCTTCATATATTTCTGCCTTGGAGCCATAAAAACCACAAACTGAATCAATGAGGCTAACATAATCCTCTCTTCTGTTTAACTTCAAGAGTATTAGATATTTCAAGCTGGAGATGAGCAGTGGATAAGATAGTGGCTGCAGGATTGTACTCCCAGCCATCACTGAAAGACAACTCTGGTTTCTCCACATCTCATCAATGAGTAGTGTTATAGATCTTGGCCACCACAGTAGGTGGTTTATAGTTTCTTATTACCATTTCATGTTTTGTATTTGATGGAGGACATAAAATGTAGAACAGTTTTTCTTACTTTTATTTAATGTTTCTACAACTCTGTACTATTCTGTTGAACAATTTGGCTCAGTTTAAATAAAGTTTGTTAATTATCAAATTTAAGTGTTTCTTTACGTAGTTTAGATAACAGTCTCTCTTCAGATGTTTTTTAGCAAACATTTCCTTCAAGCTTGTGGCTTGTATCTGTGTTTCTTGATTGTATCTTTCACAAATAAGAAATGTTTAATTTTAAAATAATCTAGTTTATCAATGATTTCTTTCATGAATTGTGCTTTGATGTTGCATTTAAAAAGCCGTTAGTCAAATCCAAAACCATCTAGATTTTTTTGTGCTCTTGGTATAACCTGAACATTTCTCTTCCTTCCAAAATTATTGTGTTAAAAACTCCATATCAAATGTAACAAAAGTATGATATGGAAATCTGTGAGTTTACCCTGCTGATAGGGAGTGGAAGCTAGGCTCTGGGAATTTGTTACCTTCTGGAGCTTCAGGTCTTTTTAAGTCCCCTAGCTCAATCTTTTTCTGCCCTAGTTCCTCCTGGAGAGTACCCTTAGGCTAACACTAAGGAAGATGGATCTCCTCATAACTATTCTTAGGAAAGGTACCAAAGGAAGCTCAGCTGTCCTTACACTATTTGAGAGCGCAAGAGAGGGAATTATGATTCCAGAAAGAGGTTCTGTCAGAAAATAAACATTTTGATGTTTCCATCAAGATATCCCCAGCCTCTAGCAATATGAGAAACATTTTCTATTGTTTTTAAGCTACAAGTTTATAATATTTTGTTGTAGCCATCTGGATAAAATAAGAAATGTTAGGATTTGCTGTAGCTGGAAATTGATTGCAGGTAGAGGCAGGACAGAGCTAGAATGCTTAAAGCAGTCAATCTATTGCAGTCTTGAGAAAAGCACCCTGCCTGGACAATTTCAGCAATTATTTGCAAGGCAACTTTGTGTCTCCTGATACTAACTTCACAAAGGTATAATGTGCCCCTTCTGTTGTTGTTGGGGTCCTTTGTTCACCAGGTAAAGAGGCCTCCACCAGAACCCAGTTCTTGTCTTTTGTTTATCCTTTCCTAATTCCTGCCACAGTTCTTCCCCAGGTTTACTGAGAGACCTAAAAAGAAATCTTCAAGAATTTCACCATTTTGGGTTTGACATTTAGATATGTACTATTTGGGATTAATATTTTGAAGGGTATAAGTTATCTGTTTATGTTTTTTTTTTTTGCTTGCAGATATTAAATTGTTATAGCATTATATTGCAAAATCTGCATTTTGTCCATTGTATTGTTCTTGAATCTTTGTCAAGGATCAGTTGAACGTTTCTGCATGGCTCTCCTATTTGACTCTCTTTTGTATTCCATTGGTAAGCTTTCTGCCTATGCATTCACGAATACTGCAGTGTCTTGATTAGGTTAGTTTTCTAGTAAATCTTGAAATTAGGTAATGACAGTCTTCTGGTTTTTTTCATATCTTTAAATATTACATTGATTATTATTGGATTTTTCCAGTCCATATTAACCTTGCAATTAGTTTGTTGATATCTACAAACTAACTTACCAAATTTGGGTAAAGAGTTGCCCTGAATATGTGGATTAAGTTGAGAAACATCAATATTTTGATAAATGTGAATTATCTCTTCATTTATCTTATGTTTTATTTATATACTGATGATTGTTTATCTCTCTACATAGAGCTGTTATACATATTTTATTAGAATTCCACCAAAACAATTCATTTTTTGGACACTGAGGCAAATGGGACTGCATTTGTAGTACGGCAGATGGATAACTAAGCGATTGACTTCTGTTATCATTGCATCTTACAATTCTACTCTAAATCACATATTCAATCCAGGATATATTTTTGTTGTTGCTGTTGATTCTTTTCAACTTTCAACACTTTTAATTATGCTTTCTGCAATGACAATGTATGTCCTTTTTCCTAATCTATATATATTTCACTTCTATTTCTGTCCATTGAGTTAGTATTTCCAGTATATTGTTGGAAAGTGGCATCAAGAGAGTATCTTTGTCTTTTTCCTGAAGTTTCAGTTTCTTGTCATCAGTACTTGTAGACACTCATGAAGTTGAAGGCCTGCTCAATTTCTGTTTCATTGACTGAGCATTTTCTTCAAGCATGACTTTTCAAATGCATCTAGTAATAAGATTATGCAATTATTTTCTCTTCAGATATTTGATGTGATAATTATATTAATTGATTTTTTAAATGTCAAGCTAGCCTTGCTCACTTAGGTTAAATTCCACTGGGTCATTATTTTTTTATTTTAGAATTCCATATTAATTTTATTTGGCTTTGTAGACTCTTAAGCATTTCTAAAACAATGATACTGCTAATACTTAAAATATGTCTGCACATCCTTAATGTTGTGTAGACTATACATTGTTAAAATGTGTTACTTTATGTAAAACATGCTCTTGTCCCTGACTTTTGTCATGACTGTAGTCTTTATAGAACCACCAAAATGAAATTATATTCAGAGCCCTTTACTATTCACGGAGGTGCTCAAGCCTCCCAGTGTGCTTATCTTGAAAGGAAACAATGACTCTTTTGAATTAAATGAAGCTCATTGTTTCTTTAATGACAAAAGTGTAGCGCCAGATAAATTTAAAAAGCAATTTCAGAAAAGCACTGTAGGAGAACCCAACAAAGGATCTCATTTCTCTTGCATGTTGTAGATAATTGAATGCTTTACTTCATAATGAACTAATGGCATTTGTCAGACAAAATGATAACACTTTTCACTTACATAGTATCTTTCTTCTAAGGAGCCCAATAATGATTCAGTGGTTTATTTTTTTTTTTCCACTTGTAATAATTTGGAAACATTTACACAAGTAATACCTTTTCATGCAAATTTCTTCCTTCTGTTGAGAAACCAGATAGTATCAAAGGTAAAATGAAAAGTTTGTTTTGTCTTTGGAGTCACACAGAGCAGTAGCCAATCTTGAAGAAATTGTTGAACCGAATCAGGGTAACATTGCCTTACCTATAAAACACAAGATATTTGTCCAATGGAGCCCAAAGTCTAATTGGAAAACAGGTATAAAATCGATTATGTAAAATTATAGAATATCATTTAGGATTGGGATTATAGCTTAAAAACACTGGCAACCTCTGAATTATAGTTTCCAATGACCTTAAGAATCAGCTTTTTCTTCTTTTATAAAGGGTAATTGCTAGAATGCAGCATACACAAAGAGAGTTTTATGCAATTCAAGTAACTTTCAGGAAATCTCTGCATACTTAGTTTATAAATAAGTCTCTTACATCTCTAGATCTCTGTTTAATATATGTATATCTTTTTTTTTCTGGATTCCTTTCGTTTCCTTTTTTTCTTAACATTTTCATGATTTTTGTGACTGTTTTTGCTCCCTGATTCTCTTTCACTTTTATTTTTCTGTTTCACAGTTGTGGCCCCTGACAGCCTAGCTACACATCTATACCCTCTTTCAGCTTTGAGAAACCCAACTGAGATAAGAACGTAATAGTTGGTCAGTTTCACAGTTAAGAAGTTGAAGCTCAATTGCTCTCTGATGTTTCAATGTTTTATAAATGTCAGAGGACAGGGCTAATAAAGAATGCAAGAGATCTCCCAATAGTAAAAGCAATTAACTTCAACCCAATTAATTAAAATCACCCCTATGTACATGTACACACATATAGAAATTATGGAAGATGGTAAAGGGAAAAAAACCTTTCATTTTACAAAATTCCTCATCTTCATTAATGTAAATGAGGTCTGTGATAATAAAAATGTTTTAATAGGAAATGAGATTTTGTACATTATATAAATGAGGCTTTAGAAAAGGTTGCAGTACTTTTGTAGGTTTAATTCTTCATGTTATTCCTTTCAAAGGACAATGTAATGTGTTCACATTATTGCCAAATGCTGTGTTTTTATGACCTCCTAAAGTATAAGGGGAATTTTACATACTCATTTTTACTTGAAGGGAAGCTAATTTTGATATTATATTCTTTAAATTCCGAATGCTCAAGGAATTTTTATGATAAGATAAAATCGCATTTAACCTTTATTATGTATGTATCTGGTCTAAGACAATCTACACAAAACATAAGGCAAGAAAAAGTCTCAGTTGGACAAAAACTACTCTGAATTTAGTAAATATCAAAACAGGGCCTAGAAAAAATTCTTATTGGAACAAAAGTATATATTGTGTGACCAATTCCTAAGATTTTTTAGATGTATTTAGTACAGGTCTACAGAGTCTCACTATACAGATCAGACTTGCAGTGATCCTTCCGATTTTCCAGCCTCCCAAGTCCTAGGGTTACAGGGGTGCACCCCCACGCCTAGTCTCAATCATCGCCTCAGTGTGCCCTGGAGTTTGGGGTGGAACAGCAGCTCAGGGATCAAACCCTGGCCCCCATATCTGCCTAAACAGGTCCTTCAATCTGTTGAGCTATTTGGCTGGCTCTTCGAGCAATTGTACTTAACAAAAGGATTAGAGCAATACAGCGAATGGCTACTTCTTCAAAAAATGCTGCTCCAATAATTGAATATCTGTATATTTAAAAATAAGTCTCTACATGCATTTCTCAAAACTTTCACAAGAACTGAGTTAAATTGGGTCACAGACCCACATGTAAAGTACACTCTAAAATTTCTAGCAGAAACACTGAAGGCATTTAAGTGATTGGAATTCATGTTTTGAAATTTTCCTTTAGTATCACAAGTACTGTCCATGATCCAAAAACATAACGGTAAACCTAGTAAAGACGATGTATTTCTATTCTGAAAGACACCTACTGAAGATGACCAAAGGACAAATGACACAGAAGGAGGATCTATTTTCAAAATACATATATGAATATAGATGTAGATCCAAAACATTCAAAGAACTTTTAACATGCTACCAGTGAGAAAACAAACAGCCCATTAAAAAAAGAACAAAAGTCCTGAACAGACATCTCACATTTGAGGAAATACAGATGCCAAGTAAACATAAAACACGCTCAACATCATTTTTCAGGAGGGAATTATAAATGAAAAAAATGAGGGCTATTATTACATATCTAATAAAAGACAAAAGTCGTCAAAGCTGGTAACCGTAAATGCTGCCGAGTACGCGTGTTCCAAGAATTCCCATTCCCTGCTCTTTGAGAATGCAAAATATTACCACCATTCTGGAGGAAGCTCGGAAGTATCTTGGAATGCTACATGCAGCTTTAGGGTATGATCCAGTAATGATACTCTATGTAGCCAACTGAATTGAAAACTTACAAAAGCCTGGACATTAATATTTATTCATTATTGCCAAAGACTGTAACCAATCAAGATGCCTTTCTGATAAATTAATAACTAATAGTAACACATCTGAACAGTGAGATATTATTAAATAAATTAAGCTAATAAGCCACCAAAAAATACGGAGGGGCCTTAGAGGCATATTTCAAAGAAAAGAAGTATTTCTGAGAGAGCTATATACATTGTGATTCTAGTGAAAGGAAATGATATTTTAAGATAGTATAGAGATAAAAAAAAATCAGTAGTTATAAAGGAATATGATTCAAGAGAAAATTAAAACGATAGAGATGAAAAACAATGTGTTTCTCAGGTGGTAAAACTGCTTCACGTAGTACAAGGGTTGATGAATGATTTTATATATTTGTGAACACTACAGAAATATAACACACAATGAATAAATGTTGATATATTTGTGATTAAAAAACGTCTAGAAGATGGAGAAATTCAAAGAAAGCCTTCAGGCTGTCTCTAGAACATTTGAGTGCCTCTTAAATGAAAACTGACGAAGGTCCACAGAAAACGCGTTAACCTGAAAAACTCTGGAAACAAGGAAACAAGCTGCGTCTACTTTAGGTCAAAATTGATATAGATTAAAAATTATGTTAATAAATGAATGTGTGGCACAGATTTCTTGCTACTGAGAGAAATGCAGATGTTCAGTAGGGACATGAGATGAGGATAATGATGGACAATGTTGGGAGATTTCAGTAACTTTATAAAAACATATGCTTTTCTTTTGCATTTAGTACAGGGTCTTCAGGGTCTACAGGGTCTCACTTTGTAGATCAGACTCATAGCGATCCGCCTGTGCTCAGCTGCCCAAGTGCTGGGATTACAGGTGCGCGCCACCACGCTCAGTCTCAATTGCAATCTCAGCGCGCCCAGGGGCAGGGCAGCACAGCACACTGGGGACAGTACCCCGGCCACTGCTTCTGCCTAAGCAGGCACTGTAATCTGCTGAGCCATTTGGTCGGCTCTGAAAACATATGTTTAAAACATTTTTAAAACTTTTTGTATTGTTTTTTAAATTAAATTTTATTATTTCATTTTAAAAAGTAAAAGAAAAAAGCAAGAACAAAAATCAGAAACAAGGTAACATACAATCCATAAGTTACAGAGTTTCAGAACAATAGCTGAATAACAATGGTTAATATATTATCTATTTTTGTCATCAAATTGAAAAAAAAGACAAAAAGAAAAACAAGTGGGACAAAAACAAAAATTTAAGGTTTCTGGAAAACAAGCAGTGATATACAACCATTTGTCCAGTCTTTCATAAGTATACCTGCTAATCTGAGCATATGTTTACAACTTAAAATATTTGCTATATACATGTCCGGTTAGAATCCTGTAGAATCCTGTATGGCAGGAAATGCATGCTCAGAAATATTCTATGGCAGTACACGAGGTGGACAAAGAAGCCACCATAAGGGCACCCTTTTTCAAAATTAAACAACCAAATAAATTAGCATTATCTTATAGTTCATGATATATTACATTATAAAATAGTGAAGATCTGTGCTGTTTACTATAGTTATATAAATAAAAGATTAAATAATTTCGTGACTGGCAGAGAAGGAACAAAATTCTCAGAAACAATATTTTGAAATAATATACAGCTATTCCACTCTAAGTGAAATTTAGCATAAGCATTCATGCTTAAATGTGGGGTAGGCATAGGACTGACTTTCAAAGAATATAACCGGAGAAAGGAGAAAAAAGTGAGTAATTTAAGGTAACTTTATAATGGAGAAATATGATGAGTACTAGTTCAGGGAGGTGATCCGACTCAACATGAGCAGCTTTAAATTATTTTAGTAATATGTATTTTTGATATAATTTGGAAAAAATAGGACTACCTTCTGTGATCTCCCTTCTGAAAACCCATAAGAAATCATGGAAAAACTGACTGATCCCACAAGGAAGCATGCAATAAAAGAAGTGATATACATTCAAAACTGTCGAATGATTAAAAATAAGAAAGTCTAAGAAACTGTCGCAGCTGCAAGGAGTCCAGAAGGCAAGAAAAAGAAATGTGGCATGTGGGTGGAAATCCTGTAATACAGCAAAGGAAATTAGGAAAGCCCAAGGCAATCCCAAAATCCAAACAACACATAGACATGACATAATGGCATTGTATCGATATTGATCCACTAATTTATCAAATGTAGCAAACTAATACAAGACCCCAGCAAGGCTCTCTGTTGAGCAGAAGGGCATGTGAGCTCTTCCCATACTAAGAGTTGCACTATTCTGTACATCAAAGCCTCTGTGAAAATCATGTATTCATTTAAAATGTTGTCACATTCTGTGACATGATTTTAAATCAAAAAGCTTGTAATAGAAACTTATTCCCTGGTAATTTGGTTCCTTCCCACAGTGGCTGGGGGCCATCAGTTTCCCAGAGAAGCCAGTACAATTAAAACAGAGCACCAGAATGACTATCAACTTCATGAGCCGACTCAAAACTACATATGAGGCATGTGGACTTCTGAGCCTGGAAAACATATAATATATATCTATATGTAGATATAGATATATAAATTAAATTATATATATGTATATAATATATATTATATAATTATATATATGTATTTTATGTATATATATATACATAAAATACATATATATATAATATATTATGTTTTCTGCCTGAGGTGCATATTTGACATTCTTCCCATTAATCCTAGCAGTGAGTTAAGTGATTTATTTTTTTATTTTTCATCATTTAATGCAATCAGACACTGTGAACATTGGCAAATTTACTAAGTGACTTTCTTTAATAAGGACCAAATTAACTCGGTGAATTAAAGCACTTAGCAAGTCTTAACACCAGAAAGGGGAATGCATCTTTTAAATGGGTTGGAGCAAAACATGAAATAGCAGAAATGGAATAAAGACAGCAGAGAAGGAAGGAAGGAAGGTTGGAAGGAAGAAGAAAGAAAGAAAGAAAGGAAAGGGAAAGAAAGATTAAGTAATCTGTAGAAATGTTTCCTGTTTAATGATTGCTTTTTACTAAGAAATGCTTGATATGTTTCTTAAATAAACAGTCACGGACAGAACTCAGAACAGATGAGCAGCCCAAAACTTAGGCACTAACTTCCTTTTTTTTTTTTAAGGTTCATTTTATTTATTTATTTATTTATTTATTTTTGTGCAGGGTCTCACTACACAGCCCAGACTCGTAGCGATCATCTGGTTTTCTGCCTCCCTCGTGCTGGGATTACAGCCCTGCCCCACCACTCCTAGACTCCATCGCCGGCTCAGCGCACCCGAAGGTGGGGCAGGCATGGCATAGAACCAGGGATCGAAGCCTGGTCCCTGCGCTTACCTAAGCAAGCGCTTAGTCCGCTGAGCTATACTGCCGGCCCAACTAATTTCCTTTTAGAAACAGCAAAAGTACACACAGATAATGGGACAGACACAAGAGTACTCTAACATTAGGAATGGAGAGATAAATGATTTCTCGCCTGTTCTGCCCTCACATTTAAAAGTGATTTTTTTTTTTTCTCCTCCTAATGCCAGGACTTCCGAAGAGTTCAAAGAACATATCAGATTGGAACAGAGTTTTCCATAAACTATCTAAAGTTTATCTGATGTAATGAGATAGTTATCTCATTACATCAATTTATCATTAAGTTTAAAGGGTTATACCTGTTTTCTCATGTAATCAAATAAGTAAATATGTTTTGCATCATATTCAAATGCTTTTAATATTTCTAATTTTTTTCAAATAATCATGGGTTCACTCGACAAGTATTGATTAAAGACTTGATATAAAAGAAACACTTTTCTTTGATGTGGTGCTTAAATGGAAGAAAAAGGCAAGCCTTTGCCTCCTTTCCTCTTTATTTGATCAGGAATCAGAGAATTGGCCAGAAAGCTCAGATGTAATATCTGTCTTATTTTAGTAAGGAATATTTTATTGTAAACAAACAGATGGCAGAGCCTTCACATACATCTGAAGATGTACATGTTTAACCAAATGAATTTCCTGAATGCCAGCTAATTTTCAGTTTTTGGCCAAAAGCCTCTACTACCGAAGCTAACAAGGCCTTGTATGGTATTCTATATATGCCCTGTGCAGATGGAACCGGAAGATGCGAACTGAGGCGTGGCGCAGGCCCTTTCCTTGGTGTTTCGTGAGAAGCCCAGGCTAATGTCAAACTTTACAATGTATGAAAATGTAAGCATAATATCAGTAAGATTTTTTTCAAAACTTGGCAAGCTAATGAGACCAAGAAAAGCAAAATGCCTGGGTACCCGGGTATGAAAATTTCACAGAATTTTGACAGCTTCTAAATGTTTAAAAGATTGATGTAGAAGAAATTCCAAAAGAAAAATGTAATGTTAACGGGAGTTTGAGGAATAAAAAAAGGATGTTCATTTATTTCATTTTAAATCATCTTCACTTTCTTAAAAAAGAATAATGCTTTGAAAAGCTAGGAACAATTTAAATTCCAGTAGATTAGCATTGTGACGTAGATACTAGATCAAATGAATAGATTTTTAAAATATTTTAATAGTGATAGCAAGATAGTATCATAACAAATAAAGTTTATTATAAAGCAAATACTTTGTAAATGACTTCCCATTTTGTGTGTCATATTTCATCTTTGTATTCAAATATATCTATTGTATGTAACCACACATTTAACCATATTAAATAGACTTTTCATTTACCATGCATTAGTAACTGATCAGACACTTGTAGGTTTTCCTCCTGTGAAAGAAACTCTTAGTGACACGTGTGTGATTTGCATTAAGGTAATTAATGAATATGCACCATTTACAGTTCTGTCAACTACCAAAGAGAAAAACCTTCCACACAGAGTGGTGAATGTTGAAAAGAATAAGGTACAAAATATAATCACAAAATACAGTCCATGCTGCTTTCTTTCTTTCTCTTCTCTTTTCCTCTTCCAGTTCTTTTTTCCTTGGAGCAGCTTCTTTCCCTTTCACAGTATCTGCTGTAGCTTTCAGGCTTGTATTTATTCTTTCAGGTTCTCGCCCATGGGAGACAACACAGTGTTTTCACATGTGGATCTGATTTATTTCACTTAAAAGTTTGGTCTTTAGTTGCATCCATTTACCTATGTACACCTTTAGTTTATTTTTTTATAACATCTGTTCTAATTTTCTGTTTACTATTTTTATTCTCTTTTAAAAATAAAAAGCGCATAAAAATATAATTCACACAGAAATTTTAAAAATTACTATCATAAAAGATACATTGTTGCAAGCACTCGTGTTTGAGCCCTGGTATCACACGCCATGCCAGCCACAGAACTGCAGGTACGCTGTACTGGCCAGTGAAACCAGGCATGGTGGCACAAGCCTGTAATCCCAGTGCTGGAGAGGCTGAGACAGGAGGATCGCTGTGAATCTGAACTGTTTAGTGAGATCTTGTACCAAATAAATAAATAAATCTTAAAAAAATAAAAGGCATTTGGCCATTTGTCACCCTCAGACACTCCCCTTCACATTTGCACACAACACACTTTTCCTATTGTGCCTGCCACTTCATGGAGCAGCTCTGAAGCCATTTTTGTAAGCGTCCCTGGTTACCCTGCTCTGGCTGCTTCCATGCCTTAAATCAAGTCAAAACCTTTAAACTGCATGAGAAGAGTCACAAGTCATTTGATACAGATACAGCGAATAAGGGGGTAGTTAAGAGCACAGGATAATGTTTTTGGCTTGACAGAAATTGTTGCAAGCTTTTTAAATGCATTCAGAGCAGGAGGGAACCATGAAAAGATGTTCATGAGAGAGGACACCCAGGACAGCTTTGGGAAGTAGCTATAATGAGACTAAGGTGCTTGAAGAGGAAATATTGCAATACTTTGTAAATTTTTAAAATATTCCTCCTATTGATTGATCACACCTCATAAATGAACTATTTTTAATGGCATCAGTCACCTCTACAGAAATGGAGGATTCAGGCCATCCTGTGTCCTTCCTAATCATGGGAAAAATGGAAAATGGCATTTCACAAATGAGGAGACCAAAAAATGAAGGGGGGAAGGGGAACTATAAGGAATGAGGTGTGTTATGGCTGTCACCAGCCCCCATGAAGAATGAAGTAATTATGTACTGCAATCATGTAGTGATAAAAGTAAAAATTATTTTAAAAAGAAAAAGATTAGAAAAGAGGAATGAATGTATGATAAAGAAAAGGATGTAAAAGATGCTTGTGCTGTCATATAAACCAGTGAATATGCTTGATTTCTTAGCACAGGGAGTTAGTGCTATAGACAGTTATACAGGGTTATTAAGGTTTGTCCAGGTGACCTGTATGCATGAATTTTTATTAGTAAATGAAAGAGGCATAAGACAAATACAGAAAGAGACAAGCTTTATCCCTATGTTTCCGCCTCTAGAAGCTAGAAAATTAATGCTAACAGATTTTTTCTCTTGAACATCTGCAGGGGGAAAAGTTTCTGAAGAATCTTTATTTTGTACCTCTATAAAAACATAGAAAAGATTCTTTTTTTTTTAGAAAAGATTCTTAAGTATATAATGGGAAGAATTGGTTAATGGTGGTAGAGGTGGAGGAGTTCAAAGATCTGAGGTTGGCAAGCCAGAAACTCAGTAAATGAAATGGTTTCAGAATTCAGCTGCAGGGCCAACAATTAAGAGTGTATAAGCTGGTGAGGTAGAGACCTAGGAAGAGCTGGTGTGTCAGATTGAGTTAGACTGTAGGAAAGCACGCGTCATGCAGCTCAAAACCATCAGTCAGGATTTCTCCATACCTTCAGAATGGGCGGCCCCTTGCTCTATCCTGACCTTTATGTGTTGGAGGAGGGTGGTCCACCTTAGGGGCCATGAGCGTGTAGCTTCCACCTTCCAGAACAGTGACAACCAAAGGTCTAGGCACCTGGTGCGCCTATCAGTTTATCACATGGCATTAGCCACTAGAAAGTTCTGATGGCCGGGACTGTAAGATGATAGATGTTATCATTACAAATAGAATGACTGCGGTAGCCTGCCTTAGCAGCAACACCATATTAATAAAAACTTCCACGGGAGAAAACTCAAAAGAGAGAATTCCTTAGTAACAGTTGAAAATCCATCCTCTCCTACCTCCATACAAGTTCTAGTTACCCTTTCTTTTCTATTTCCTCTCTCTCTCTCTCTCTCTCATTTCTATTAGCATTTTAATGAGTTCATTTATTTCCAATCTTAAAAACAAAGGCTATGTAAATTTGTCTTGAAACTGTCTCATTGCTGTTTGTTCTTCAATAAGATAAAATAAAAAAAAATTTCAAAGCTACTTATAAAAATTCACATACACTTTCAAAAAAAAAAAAAAAAAAGGCTATCTTGCATTCTGCATTTGCCTTATGGTTGACCCCATATCCTTATGCAATTCAAGCTGCTATGTCATAGTACACAGTTTCTCTCAATTTATTGTGTGCTTAAGATTCCAGATATAAGTCCAGCCAAATAGTTCAGCGGATTAAAGTGCCTGCTTGAGGGTCCCGGCGTTGGATCCCTGGGCCTGCTGCACCGGCCCTGCCCCTGGGGTGCCCTGAGATGGTGATTGAGACTGGATGTGGTGGCACAAGCCTGTAATCCCATCTCTTGGGAAGCTATTAATAAGAGGATCACTACGACCTAGTAGTGAGATCCTGAGCACTCTGTAGGTCCTTCCCTAAAATACAAAATGAACAAACAAAAAAGATTCTGGATACTTCTTTTTTAATCTTCATGCATTGATTCTGCACACTCATAGAGCAGCCCAAAATCAACTGGATTTTTATACCTAGCATATGAACATAAGCAAAATATTTGTTGGTAAATAGATAATATTAATCTTTTTTTTTTTTTTTGCTTTTCTTCTGTCGTGTATTTGACACTACTCTACAGTTCTCTGGATACACTGCACACCTTGTCACTGTTTCTTATTTTATATAGAGCTTTACATTTTATCATATGTCATTTTCTTTTTTTAATATGCCTCTGCCATCAACTATTTTCTCTGGGATCATGAATTTTAAAGTAGAATCCTGAACCCTAATTTCAGAGTTCCTTAAATTTTGTCAACCACCAAACATTGCATGAGATTTCTTTGTAAGAGTTCAAAGTTTTCATTACTTTGCAAAGGGTGAAATTTAGCATTATGCTAGTAAGCAGTGCTTCTCTAGAAATCAAAAACAAAGAAAAGAACCTAATCGCATCGTTGGTTGATTTCTCTTATATAAACATTTCTATGTTGGCCAATTTCAATCTATCAAAGGTTTATCAAAGCCTACAAGCTTTCTAAACAATTAGCAAATGACCTTGTGAATCAGTAATTATGGCTGTAACCCAACATAAAGTAATTAAGAAAAACAAAACAACATTATGTCATCACAAGTAGGCAGGCAGTAGTTTCATGTAATATAAATCTGTATACTAAGGTCACACATTGCGTATCAATCGCCCTTTAAAATCTCCATATTAAAAGAAATAAAAATTCAATCTCTATATTAATTTTCCAAGTATTTTATTTTTCCCAGATTTGGAACTTTTGTTATCATATTTGTTCTTGTATATTTCCAGTACTTCTAACATGAAGATCCTGTGTAATTTTCATTCATAGTTTTTCATGGAATAATGATAAAATCTTAAATGATTTTAATAAGAATGATGCAATCTATTTGTGATGGTGGATTGAACAACATTCAGAGACAGAGACAGACACAATATGATCTTATTTGAAAAGAGCATCTTTACCATTTTTGATCTGTGAAGGATTTTGAAATGAAACTATCCAGAATTCAGAGTGGGTCTTAAATGTATTGACTGGAATCTATATAGCAATAAAAGAGAACATAAAGATACATAAAGGAAAAGCCATATAAACATGGAGGCAGAATTCAATGTTATGCTGCCATAAACCAAAGAAAACTTGGAAACAGAAAAAGCTCAAAGAGGCAAGAATGAATCCTGCCATGGGTTCTGGGGGGAGCATGTCCTTGATGTACCTGAATATTGTGTTTCTCTAGAACAGTGGGAGATTATATTTGATATTGCTCAGACTAAATGGTTAGTAATAACTCCCTATAGTGGTCTTAAGAAACTAACACAGATATCAGGCATGCAGATGTCTTCACCAACCAACTGCTTATTGCCACAGGATTCTTTGCACCTCATACTCTCATACTGTTTTCTGGTCTTTCAAATGACTTATTCTATATCACGACTTCTCCTATTCTTTATTATTTATGCATATCCTCTAGAAGGCATTACTTAGCATTTTGTAGTCCTCCACATAAATTGTTTTCAATACCATCATTTCTGGAAATTCTTTCTGGACACACTAGATCTTTGTCTGAATTTCACAGTTTCTTACCTCATCTTACATTTCTATTGCCATCATAATGTTAGAATTAGTTGCCTGAGCACAGTTTGGTCTTCTAGATTGATTGCATCTGGAGGGTCAGGTTGTGGCATGAATATCATTCCGGTGCCAGTGACTATCACAACGAAGGACATACAAGATAATTCACAATGAAGGACTTGTGGAATAACTTAATCGATGATCACTGAAAATAATGCTTGAAAATATCCCAGGAAATATCTGTTAGTGCTAGAAAACATCGGTGCATTCAAACTCTCTGAAGAAAAGAGTGATAAGTGACATAAAGAAAGGATAATGTGTCCAGATAATGTAAGGATCAGATATACAAGAAAGATAAATCATTTCATAGGAGAAGCAAGAGAGGAAATGGGGATGGATGACTAAAGACGGAAATTTCAGGTATTTTTAAGAGCTATCAATTTGTATAAGGAAGAAATATTTTCTATGGGGTTTCCAGGGACTTTGTGGTATGAATGGGGGTTGGTAAGAATTATAAAAGATTCATTGGAAGAGTAGCTTTCTAAGTATGAAGATCATCCAAAAACACAAATTGAATTTATTTCTAAAGTGGTGTGCAGTCCCTCACTGGAGGACAGAAATTGAGATAAATCATTCTAATGATATTTGTAAAGTGCCATTCATAGCAAGAGATAGGATTAGAAGGCTTATTAATGCTTCATTTTAATTATCATCAAAGAATATAAAGAAAATATTTTATTGATTTATATACTCAATAACATTGAAGAATATTTTTATTGATTTATCACTGATTTATATACTTTGGAATATAGTTACTGGCATTATAGTATTTAGAGTTAGGGCAATTTATTGATTAGTTCAATATACTAAAGTCATCAATAATTTGGATGTAAAATGAGGCTGTCAAAAAAGTATGAAGTGAGCTCACTCAACTAGATTACCTTTAACTGTAGGATCATGTTTTGTTAATTATAATATATCATATTTTATTTAAGTATTTAATTTATTTTTAATTTGGCTTTTCCCTGTGTAACAGGTAATAATATTAATAAATAATAAAAGCTGTCATTAGTCTTTCTTTTGCACTACCTCATACATATCTCTAGTGTTAGACTTCTTAAAATTATTATGTTTTTTTCATTTTCAAAAGCTATTGATCCACGGAGCCACATAGAAGGTAATCACAGAAAATGTACTAAAAACACAGATAATTGGAAGAAACGGAGAAACATACATCCTGATGCCAAAATCTGACTGAAATAATAAGCATGTAGATCAAAGAAAAAGTAGTTATAGAACTTCATGAAACATCCAGGCAGCCCATGGGACTGCGCAGCGTGTGCAACAGAAGCTGCAATTCTAAGAAGTTGGCATGGAGAACTCAAGCTGCACAGGACAGATTTGAGATCTAGGGCCCTTCGCCTACTTTGCCTTCTTCCGAACAGAGAATGCTGGACCCTGGCAGAACATTTCACCTGCACACATAGGTGAGTGAGCAGGAAGTAGCTCCCTACCCAATGGGCTACTGGTTTATTTTCCTCCCCTCCCCTTCGCTCTCCTCTCTTTTCTCCTCTTCTTTCCTTTCCATTCTTTTCCTTTGGTCACGCACCAGAGTGACTAACTGGAACATCTAGAAATATCAAGGATAGAGACAGTGGCAAAGCGAAGGGAGTGAATGGAATAGTACAAGCCCTCCTGCCCTGCCATGAGTAGTGTGAGAGAGGCAGCGTCGTGAACATGGGATTTACACAGGCCTGAGCCCCTGTGGGGCAATGAGTGGGAAGTCTCAAGAGGAGAGAGAAGTAAGCCTTGTGCCATCTTGGGCAATCACCACTGCAGTGGGAGGGCAGTGAGACAGCGGAAAGCACTGTCCCTGCCCTGCTCCCAGCAAGCTCAGCAGAGAGAGCTGTGCCAGCCCAGTGGGACAGAGGAGGATGTGCAAGGGCCTGGAGGGGGCAGTTGTGCTTGGGCCTGGTAGCAGCCTTGGGTTGTCTCTGTCCAAGCGCACAGCAGTCAAAGGGGGAGTAATGCAGAGGAAAACAGGTATGGAGAGGTGAGTAGGCCACTTAGGGACACCCAGGAAACTTTCTGGCTGAAGACTCTGGCTTCTGGCCCCACATCCAGAGGTCGAGCTCCGCCCCATAGCTGGCGGGAATTCTATTACAGACTTGGGAAGTTGTGCAGCGCAGATCTGGTTGCTGAGTAGCACGTGACCGAAGCGCTGTGGGCAGCAGAAGCATTGGATTGTGTTTCTGTCCCTCTAGTCCGTTTTTTTGGTTTTTTTTTTTTTTTTTTGTCCTTTTTTTTTCTTTCTGTTTAAGCTTTTTCGTTTGCTTGTTTTGCTTTGGTCATTGTTTTCTATCTTTCCTCAAAGTTTTTTCTCTAATTTTTGAGATCACATGTGAGTGAGCAGTGTCTTTGTATCTCAGGTTTGCTTGGATATCCTTTTACTTTCGCCTTCGTTCTTTGTCTCCTGTCCTCATCTCCACTTTCCCAAAATTTGAGCAAATATCCTTTCCCTTTTGGCCCTGCTTCTCTTGTAATTCTCTCCACTGATCTCTGTCTTTTCCCCATTTCTCTTACTTCCCACCCACACAACCCTCACACACAGAGGGGAAAATTACTCTATAAAGGAGAAACTCACTGGATACAGTTCCTGGTTTATATTTGATTTTCTTATATAAATGTAGATCTTGCAGCTATAGTGAAAGGTACCAAATTAATAGTTACGATGTTTGTCAGTCTCTAGACTGTGACTGTCATAGTAATACACAGTGATTGCTTGTCACTCTGATTGCCATGGTTAATTGTACTGCCTTAGTCAGGGTGACATACATGTTATAATCAGTTGCTCTACCATGTATGGCAACACTGTGATGTCTGGGGTCACGACTATCACCAGGGTGCTGTGTGCTGAGCCAAATATAGTAACTTATGATCCCTAATAAATTGGGAAGGTAGAATCCTGTCACAGACACTTTGATTCATTGACTCTTTATAATATTTTCTAAAAATAAAAGCTATTCATACAACAAAATGATAATGTCGAGAACATAAAAAGAACTAAAATCTATCAGGCCAACAAAATTTAAAGATCCAGGCCTAAAGTGGACATCTTAAATGAATACACACTCTGAGAAGTAGAAAAATTAAGTAAATACAGGAAGATAATGTTCATCACTAGCCATGTGAGAGATGCAAATAAAAACAACATTGAGTTTCTATTTCAAACCGCAGAGAATGGCAATTATCAGCTAATGAACAAATGTTGGAAGGACTCTGGGGATAAAAAACCATTTCCTACTATTGGTGGGATTATAGACTATTTAGCCATTGTGGAAATTAGTGTGGAGATTTCTCAAAACAAAAACAAAAACAAAACTAGAGGTTCCTTTTGACCTTCATTCTTTTTTTTTTTTTGTTTGTTTGTTTGTTTATTGTGGAATCAAGGATTGAACTCAGGCCCTTGGGCTTGCCAGGGAAATGCTTATTTTACTGAGCCATCTCCCCGGCCCCCAACGCTTGGTATTTTCCCAAATGCACTACAAGCATCCTACCACATTCTACCACATATGTACACTTATGTTTATAGCCAAACAGTTTGCAGTAGTGAAATCTTAGAAACACTCAGATGCTCATCAACCAAAGAATAGATAAAGAAGATGTGGATTTTTGTACAATGGAGTAGTACTCAGTCATAAAGGAGGATAAACTTGATGCATTTTTAGGTAAATAATCACAATTTAACATGACATTCTTAAATAAAATAAATCAAGCGCACAAATGGAAATAATTGCTTCTATGATTTAAGAAATGAAAAGTGTAAATAAGAACCAAAATGTACAACAAATATTGTGAAATAGAAAATACTATAACGGAAGGGAAATTAAGGAGGGGCAAGGGAGAGAGGAAGAAAAATGAAAGAAAAATTAGGAGAAAAGAAGGAAAAAAATGAAACAAAGCTTTTGTAAATATGGAGAAGAAGAGATATGAAGGGATAGTTTGAGAGTGGTAATAAAGAAAAATCAAGACACATCATTTACAGGTACAAATTCCCTGTGATGAATGTGTTCATTATGCATATCTAAAATGTATTAATACATTTAGTTTACTTTTATAATGCCTATCAATTCTTCCACAAATCCTTTATTGTTATATAAAGTTGAAATTGTGCATGGATGAAATATTTATGATTTGTACCCTTGGATACACATAAAATTAGCAATCATCTGTCAGTGCATTCAAGACACTTCTGAAAATGTTTGCTTTCGAGTACTTGATTTATCAGAAAAGTACTCGAAATAAGAATCTTAGTCACTAAAGCATAGAGCTTTTCTACTGAGTGGTTAAACAACAGCTACTCAACAGGTGGTGGCCAAGGAAGCAACAGCATTCCACAACAGGGGCATCGGCTGCTGGAATTGAATGGAGTTGAGGATCAGCAGTTAAACTCCACAGAAAGATTCATAATTCAAATGGAATCATAGAACACAGCATGCATCTGGCCTTTCCTCAGTGATCATATCATCGGATAAAATAAATAAATAAAATAATGTGAGATAAAGTCAATCACACTTTGGGACTGGATGTGCTTTAAGGTTGAATCCTGACTGTGCAAGAGGCCCTGAAGTTGGTATCGCTGGCCCCTGGCAGGGTTGCCTTCATCAGTCTAGCGTTGGCTGATGGATTGAGTGTGCATGACTGTCAGGCATCAGAGGGAAGCAGGAGCTTACAGGAAAATTTTCAGAGGTTTAAGCCAGAGACAGCAGCTGCTTCTTTCACTTGTATGATTATTTCTACTCCAAATGGCACTCCAAGGTTCTCTGCATAGGATAATGACAGATTTTGTTTTCCTCATGCTATAGTCAATAGAAAATAAGTTGAAAATGCATAGATGCTGTCAGCTGAAAAACTGCACCCTGTAAGCTGAAAATGTGCAGCCAGCTTCATAGAAAAACAGTATAAAATGTGTGTCTACAAGTGGAATAATGGAGATGAAAGTTATATAAAAAGAAAGGGGTAGTCTATGCAGGAAAGGCAAATATCTCAGAACTACTGCCCCAGTTCTCACCATCTGCTTCTTATTGTTATGGCTGCTATTATCTCAGGGCTCCTTTATGCACCCTAGAAGGTATATTTATTCCTTAGGGTTGCTGTAATATGGTATCACAGATAGGTGGCTTCAAAAACAAATTTATTTTCTCATATTTCTGACAGCAAAAGTCTGAGATGAAGGACTTGTCAGAGTTGGTTTCTTGTGAGACGTCTTTCCCTGGCTTGTAGGTAGCTATCTTATGTGTCCTCCATTGTTCTTTGCTCAGTAACTGAGTGCAAATTTCCTCCTCTTATAAGGGCTTCACTCATATTGGATTACAGCCTGCTGTAGTTGTCTCATCTCCATTTAATTACCACTTTAAATGTCTACCTCCAAGTACAGTCATCTTTCTGATATGCCAGGGATTAGAACTTCAGTCTGAATTTGTAGGAGAAGGGGAAGCAATAAAGCTCACAAAAGTGTTTTGAGTTTGTTCAAGAAGAAAGAGATCTCTGGACATGTCAGCAGGAACCCAGGTTCCTCTCTCCCACACTCCTTGTTCACAGGCAGTGAAGGGTCCTAGGATGGTGCAATGGTTCTTCCCACCCAGGAAAACTGCAGGTGGATTAACTGTTGACTATGTATGAATCTGCAACAGTGTAAAGATGAATGAAGGAAGTGTAGCAGAACAGGTCAAAGGGAGCACGAGAACTGTGGAGTAGGATATGTTGACAGAGTGAGCAAATATGAAATATTGGAAGGGCTGAGGGTCATGATACTGTAATCATAAGTTAGCTAGGTTGTGTCATGATTGTACACTTGAAATGAGTATCGTGAGGTACAAATAGAAATAGAAATGATGCTGATAAGTGAAGGGCATCTAAGCACCAGTAATGAGATGGAGAATAAAATCATTCATAGCACTGAGTACCAGGATATAAAGCACGGAGAGAATGACGAATCCCTTTACAGCACAAAGAATAGTGACAAATTTTGGAATGGAGAAAGGGAAGCAAGCTAAGTGCAAGATATATTCACTGATGGAAGGCACCCCCAGGAAAAGTGACAATGACTTCAAGAAGCACAGGTCAGTTATAGTCTCACACACTTTTTGTCTTCTTTGAGTTTCATAGTACAGTATAAGTACTGAGAAATGAGTGTCATGATTTGGGTTGGTGCAAAGGGAAC
The DNA here is from genome assembly GCA_004027165.1 of Ctenomys sociabilis. Classification (NCBI taxonomy): domain Eukaryota; kingdom Metazoa; phylum Chordata; class Mammalia; order Rodentia; family Ctenomyidae; genus Ctenomys; species Ctenomys sociabilis. Next base: position 56,138 of record PVKA01006157.1, on the reverse strand, counting down.
GATACAGTACAATGCACATTTTCTAAGATTATTTTATAATGAATCACCCAAACAATCACATACAGAGAGTGCAAGGAGATCTGTCCACCCACTAAAGACCAAAGAATCCAACCAAGGGTCTGGATCCTATTATCCTGTGTGAGAAAAGCAGGAACTCATAACAGTGCCTCTCACAAGTAAAACAGGAGCCCTAGAGCTCATGACAGTCTCATGCAGGTCCACTTCACAGATCTGTGCTGGCAAGGCACAAAGTCAGTGGTGGAAGCCAGAAGGCCCGTGCTAGCGGGATAAAATATCTGAGCTAGCAGGGTGAGGCATCTGAAGGCCAGGAAGCAGGGCTCAAGGTAAGAGCCAGAGTGCCCCCTAAAATATCACAGCCATCTTCAGCAACAGTGAGGTCCCAACCTCCTCCAGCAATGAGGAAAGCTGAGCTCCCAATAGGAAATCCAATGTGACAAGCTTCTGCAGAAGGCTGAGCTGTGCACCATCTGCCCCTCTGGCACCAAGAAGCTATGCTCAAGGTGAGGACCAGAGCCCCCCCAAAATGATCCATAGCCATCCTCAGCAACAACAAAGGCCCCAAGCTCCTTCTCTGATGAGAACAACCAAGTTCCTCACAAAGGCCAGCATGGCAAGTTTCTTCATCAGAATAACCAAAGAGAACCAGCAGCTTTCAGCATCTCCAAAAGCTTCTTCAAACAGCTTCTGTAACAGCCTCTTGGCAGCTTCTCCAGTTTTGACTCTTAGGCTACTGGTAAACCATCCTCAGGCGGGCCTCCCAACACCATGCTCATCCAATTCAGCTGGGTATGACAAGTTGAACCTGAGGTAAGTATTCACTACAGTGAGCAAGAAGCTTCCTCTACTCAGAGACAATTATGAATGTGTTACTGAGAAAAACAAACCCACATTGTTAGGGGACTAGTGGAGATGTGGCATACATATTGAACATAGATATTACCTCCGGAGCAATAGAGAGGACAGGATACCTCAGACAGGCAACAGATACTGAAGATTCTGCCGAAAACAGGCAGGGTGTCCCAGAGAACATAATGGGAAGAATGGGACCTTGAACAGGGTGACAGTATGCAGTCTAATAGATAGGGGTGACTTGACTGTGTGACACCTAAAAAGTCAGGCTTCTACTGGGGACTTTGTTGTACAGAACTTAGAGTATGCAAAGGAACTTTGTAATTCTAGCAGTGGTGTTTCCATGGAGTAGCAGGGACACTGAGAGACTGCTGCAGGGGCAGAGTTCTGTGGGTCTTCCTTAGATCCTACTGAGGTCAGAACTGACACAGGTAGAGATGAAGACCAGTTGTTATTGTGAGACCTTGAAAGCGTGATCACTCACTTTCATTCTGCTGTCACAGCCCCATGAGGATTCTGCCTCCTTTGTGTTTTCTTTTTCTATATGTAGAGTTCTAACTATGTCAGGAATGATTTGAGTGTGTGGCTGGCCCACACTTTAACCAGTTCAATACATTAACAACAATGCAGGTACCCATTAGGGAGTTCAATCATGACTTTACTGCAGTTTAACACCTGTCAAAAGCTTGCATAAGACATATGGTATTTGAGAGAAAGAAAAGCTGGATAAGGAGACTGAATAACCACTAGGCCCTTCTTAAGTCACTTTTCTTATATTAATTTATGTCATCAGAGTACAACAGAACTTGAGGCATAAGTGCCTTGCCCTCTCTCTGAGCTGCAAATTCATAAGGATTTTCGCCTTTATAAAAATGCAATAGTAGAAGCATGCACTTGAATAGCAGTTCTTTCATTAAGCTATAGATTACCCATTGTTAACCTCTAAATTGGAAACTCCTGTTACAAGTTTTTCTTAACTATATTTCAAAGAAATCATTTTACTTTATGAGGGGATTTTTTGTTGACAAATTCCTAGAATTTTTCCAGGGTGCAAAGTTTGTTTAATAAATCACATTTATCAGTTTTCAGATTAGAATTCTAAAATGCTTATAGTCAAGCACAAGTCCTCTCAAAATAAATTCAAGTCATACTCTTTCTAGAAATAGTCTCTGAAGCTCAACAGCACTATTTAAATAGTATAATATAATGCAGGGTATCTTAACTTTAAGAAGTATGTTTGATATAAATATTTAAAGTACAATTTAAATCTATGTCAACATTTTTACTTTGTATTAAAAAAATTCACATTGCTTTTTATATGCTATAGAAAAATAGGTTATCTCTGAGGCCAGACACATTTAAAATAATGTAAGCATTAATGACAGGGAACAAGAGCTGGTGAGATAGCTCAGCAGGCTAAACACCTCATTTGGCCAATGCAGGGACCAGGGTTCGATCCTACTTTTGGTATGTGGTGAGATAGCAACCAAGTCCAGGTGTGGTGGTGCATGACTGTAATCCTAACACTGGGGAGGCTAGACAGGAGGATCACACTGAGTCTGAGCTGTGTAGGAAGAGCCTGTGCCAAATATATGTAAAAATGAAGAAGAAAAAACATAGAGGGTATAACAAGGATGTCCTCTATCACCCCTCCTATTCAATGTAGAGTTGGAATCATTAGCAACAGCCATTAGAAAAGAGAGAGAAATAAAAGGAATAAGAATAGGGAAAGAAGAAGTTAAATTATCACTATTTGCAGATGACATGATACTCTACTTGGAAGTCCCCAAAAATTCCACCAAGAAACTACTAGAACTGATACAGAAATTCAGTAGCATAGCAGGATACAAAGTCAATACTCAAAAGTCAATAGCATTCCTCTACACAGATAACAAGCACACTGAAAAGGAAACAATAGAAACAATAACTTTTACTATAGCACTGCGCAAAATGCAACACCTTGGAATTCACTTAACCAAGAAAGTCAAAGATCTTTTCACAAAAAAAAAAAAAAAAAAGATCTTTTCACAGAAAATCACAACATTCTAAGAAAAGAGATTATAGAGGAGTTCAGAAAATGGAAAGATATGCCATGCTCCTGGATAGGAAGAACCAGCATCATGAAGATGACCATACCCTCAAAATTGCTCTACAGATTTAATGCAATCCCTATCAAACTGCCACCAACATACCTCCCCGACCTAGAGATATCATTCCTAAAATTTATTTGGAACCACAAACTACCTAGAATAGCAAAGGCAATCTTGGCCAATAAAGACAAGGCAGGAGGCAACACAATTCCTGACATGAAATTATACTACAAAACCACTGTGATAAAACCAACATGGTATTGGCAATGAAATAGGCCTGAGGATCAATGGAATAGATTAGAAGACACAGAGGCATCTACAGTCACACTTAGCCATCTGATCTTTGAGAAAGGGTCCAGGCAAGTTCACTGGATGAAAGATAGCCTCTTTAACAAATGGTGCTGGAAAACCTGGCTTTCTACATGCCAAAAACTAAAACTTGACCCAGCTCTATCACCATGCACTAAGCTAAAGTCAAAATGGATTAAAAATCTAAACATTAAAACAGAAACACTCAATCTCCTGGAAGAGAAAGTAGGAGGAACTGTGGAAGACTTAGGGGTAGATAAAGAGTTCATGAACAAACATATATTTGCACGGGAAACACTTGAAAGAATCAACAGCTGGGATCAACTGTTCTTGAGGAGTTTCTTCACATCAAAAGAAATTGTCAACAAAGTGAACAGACAACCCACAAATTTTGAAAAAAATCCTCACTAATAAGCATTCAGACAAAGGTCTGCTGTCTAGAATTTATAAAGAAATAAGATATAACAGGGCCCTCAAATTTAAAGAAATGGGCATCTGAGACGAATACACACTTCTCAGAGGACGAAATTAAAGAAGCAAATAAATATATGTAAAAATGCTCTACATTGCTAGCCATCCGTGAAATGCAAATAAAACAACATTGAGATACCATCTCACTCCAGAAAGAATGACTATCATAAGGAAATCAAACAACAACAATGTTGGAGAGGTTGTGGGGAAAAGGGAACACTTCTTCATTGCTGGTGGGAATGTAGACTGGTACAACCATTGTGGGGGGTCAGTGTGGAGACTCCTCAAAAGAGTAGGACTGGAAATCCCATTCAAGCCAGCTCTCCGGCTACTGGGAATTTTCCCAGAGGAACTGAAAATATCATATCATAGTTATGTATGTGTACCTATGTTTATAGCAGCACAATTTGTGATAGCAAAATCTTGGAAACAATGAGGATGTCTGTCACATGAGGAATGGTTGAAAAAGATTTATTTCTATATAATGGAGTATTATTCAGCTATAAAGAATGATAAACTTGATGCATTCATATTGAATAGATTAGAAGACACAGAGACATCTACAAGTGGATGCCACATTTCACATACTCGTAAGTGAAATGAACCAGACACACATGTGCAAATATCGTAGTCTCCTTAGTATCAGAAGTCAAAAGGAGAAATACAAATAGAAATGTACAACAACAACGAAAGACAATTGAGTCAGATTGTTAGGGCAAACTGAACGGCATATGCTGCAGGGTACTAAGCATCTTCTCTTCTAGATGGTTAACAATCTAAGTTCACAGATCAGACTTGGAGAAACAGAAGAGCCACAAGGCCAGCCAACATTTTGGCCCTAGCCTTTCAAGGTGAGTGAAGACTCAGGGCATAGGAGAACCTGTACTTTAACATCATGAAACTCAGTTGTGCCCCAAATTTTCTGATCAAGGAGATTATGGAGCCAGAGAAGAAAGAGATTAATGATGTATGGTGTGCCTGGGCAGAGTCACATGGACAGAAAACTTTCTCTCTGGCTCTCATAGAGAGCAAACTGGTTAAGCATTGGCCATGGCTCATCTGCATGGATGACACAGACAAAGAATCTACAGAGTAAAGTACAGGATTATAAGATAAACTCTGAGGGGACTTCACTGACCTCATCACAACAAAAGCTGGATCTCTTGGTATATAGGCTTGATCTATCTTGGTCTTAACCATCCAGCAGAAAAGTATAAAAATAAGGTGTATAACGTGGGACCATAATAATAAATTGAATTGTAAATGGCTATGGTCAACAACTTCTTCAACTACCTATTAATGTGGAATGCTGGACTGTGTTGGATTGTGTCACTGAGTTCAGGCACCTAAATTGGTTTAATGACCATGGAGTGTCCATCTCTGACAGATCTAGACAAAAAAAGGGAGGGATACAAAGGAAGAATCATGATGTGTGTATATAAACAGTATAGTTATGATAAATATGCCGTGCTTCTGCATAATTCTATGAGAGGCAAGATTTTCCCTAATAGTGGTTGGACAGGATATAATGTTGGCTTCTAGTACTATGGACAGACACTGGGGAGATAACAAGGTAGAGGGTATTAATTGTCTAATCTGTAATATAAATCAGCTATAGAGAAGTAAGATAGGTATATAGCTGCACTCTCTTCATTCACTGATTAGAGACATCTCCTATAATAGTGCCTGGAAGTATAATATCATGTATACACCTCATACGACATCAAAACATTACGAAAACATTTTGCAATGTATTGATTTGTCGAATCTGTCCTGTTAATTTGTCTTGAAACTGTCTCATTGCTATTTGTTCTTTAATAAAAATAATAATAATAAAAAAGAGTATATAGAGCATACAGTAGAGGAAGGTGGATATAATTATGTTGTAATATTTTGATAGAAGGTTCAGTTACGCTCGTTCTATATCCTTGTCTATCACATTATAAAAATCATCACAACTTTGCAACTTAATGTTATTAATAAAAATTGAACCTAGTAAAAATAACTAAATCCTGCAGTCTCACATTTTTCTATGTAGCAGAATGTGGACTGAAATTATGTCTGCTAAAGCTCAAAGTCTGTGCTTTGAGAGCAAACTAGATAAGTCAGCAGATTAAAGAGAACATGGTGGAGACTGGGTGTGGTGGCACGCACCTATGATCCCAGCACTTAGGAGGCTGAAAACCGGAGAATCATTAGGATTCTGATAAATGCAGTGAGACCCTGTGAACCTTGTACATCTAGTCTTAAATACAAAAAAAAAAAAAAAAAAAAAAAAAAAAAGAAATATATGCTTTGGGCTTCTCAGCTGCTAACCTCTCTGCACCCTCACCTAAGAAGTTATATCCAACTCTGTCTTCATATCTTCACCACCTCAGCCCTGGCTAAAGTGCTGGTGAAGACCCTGGTAGCAAAGCAGGATGCTGCACTTCTGCCGCATAATCCCCAGGAGAACCAACTGAGGTGATCCAGGCATTTGTATGGTTATCATATGTCCCATGAGGACCACTAAGCTCCCTGAAGAACAATATGGCTGAGAACTTGTACAGTCATTTTTTGTAACTTTCTATGTGACTTTGATGTATTTATCTTAATTTCTTTTCAAAAAAAAAAAGAACAGAAAGAAAAGTTTTAGGTTAGAAACCACTACCACCTCAGAAAAGCATCAAGCTGACAAAATATGGGAACAGGCATTTTTACATCACTTGAATCACCTTAAAGGAAATTTTTAAAATTTTTTATTCATTTGCTACAGGGTCTCACTACACAACTCAGGCTCAAAGCAATCCTCTTGTCTCAGCCTCACCAGCACTGGGATTACAGAGGTGCACCGCCACGCCCAGGTTCGGGGGCGGCACAGTGCACCCAGGGTTCCAGGGGTTATAACCTAACAAAACTGATACTTGGTGAATGAATAGAAACTTTTTGTCCTATAGGAATCTTAAGCAGTTTCAAGCTGTCACCCTTACATTTTAGTTCTCATATGGATGTGGTCTAACCTCCGAAAGCTAGTACAGAGGCTGACACAGAGTAGGTGCTCATCAGACATTGTTCAGTGAATAAATGAATGCATTGCAATTTGGAAAATAAATTTTATGTTAATTGCTCAATAGATCTGTGCTGGAGTTCATCTAGACTGAAGAAATAAATAGTGACTTCCTAGGGGAAGCAGGTACCAAAAGCCTAAAATAAGTTCTGCCTTTTGATTTGACATTAACGGAGATTAGCAAAAGTATAGGCAGCCCTTCTGCCATAACAAACACAAAATTTCCACATCCCTGTTTGCCTTGTCCTTCTGTCACTCTAGTCTTATCTTTTAATTAAACCTGAACTTTAAAAATAAATGTGTCTGCTTGCTAGTTTGTTAAATGGAATATCAATGGAGAGCTTCTAGATTTAGAAATGTGCTACTGAATGTCTAGTAAAAATAAATCGCTACATCAACACTTCGATTTTACTGAAAGCCCAAGTTTGTAGTCTACTTATGAGAAAAGAGTAAAATTATGGAAATTAAAATGCTTTGATTTTTAAATTTCTTTATAGTATGTTGAACTAGTCACATAGCTTTATTTAAAGAATGATTAACTTTTATTAAATGTAGAAATTTTGCCAAGAAATATAAAGTTCATTATGGTTTATACAATGTAATTCAACTTGAGACTTGGGAATTTATACTTTAAAGTTTGGCATATCCTACCGATTTTTATGCTTCTGTAGAATCCATCATTGGCAAACACACTGAACATAATATTAGCATTAGCATTAATTAGTGGTTGCTAGGGAACTACTATTTTGTCATTAGTCAATGCAATAAATTTGTCAATAAGAAGATCAAAGGCAATAGTTTTATTTGCAGGTGTACACAGCACAAACACTTAAAATTTGATTGGGCTATAACCCGTTCAAAAACCATTAGATATAGAGAACATGTTTCATTATTCTTGCTCTTTTGTTCTGGGTACTTTTGGATATTTCAGTATTTGAATACTCAGTTTTTCCTTCTGAAATAAGAAGAATGTTATTTGGCCTTGATTAATCCCATGGATATAGAAGGACAGAAAGTAGAACATTAAATAATCATTCCAAATCAGATTTTTGAAACAGAAGACATAATAGTTTTACTGCTCTGTTTACCTTTATTCCTGCTAATTATTTCCCCTGGTTTGTTAGTCACAATTTGTATCTGCATATTTTTTATAGGTTCAAGATGAGAGAGAATGGTGTTATTAAATCTTCAATTATATATTAATCTATATCTATTCAGTAATTACCCATGTCTTATAGTTGTTGTCACTGCATAGTAATTTTCATTTTCTTTAATTGAAGTTGAAATAAAACATCAGAAGAATACAGAAAAATTCAGTTTACAGCTCATAACATTAATCTTTGTTAGGGTTGGGGAGATGGCTCAGTAGGATAAGCACTTGTCTGACAAGCGCAAGGGCCTGAGTTCAATCCCCAGTTCTTCCAAAACCACATTAATCTTTGTATAGAAATTTATTTCTAAAACAGAAACTCTCATGGGGTATATAATTCTGCTTATTATACAAGGCAATTTAAGGACCAGCCAGATAGCTCAGGGGACTAATGTACCTATTAAGGCAGATGCAGGGACTGAGGTCCTAGTATGCCATGCTGGCCCCATCCCTGGGGTGTGCTGAGAAGGCAAGTGAGACTGGGCATGGTGGCTCGCTCCTATAATCCCAGCACTTGGGAGGCTGAAAACAAGAAGATGATGACAAGTCTGATATGTGTAGTGAGACCCCATAGTCTACTAATTAAAATAAATGAATAAACAAACAAAAAGACAATATATAATTAAATGTTGGCTGCATTTTGGCATAAGGTCACAGCATAAGGTTAAATGTGGGCAAGAACAATTAGCTAAGGCGTATATCTCAGGATATGATATTATGTATGCATCATAAAAAAATCTACTGCATAAAGGCTCATGCAAGAAAAAACTTGAAGATATTAACGTAAAGGAAAAGTAACTTAGACTTGTCCTCAATTTAGGTAGAAGAAGGTGCTTTCTCTTTGCAGTCTTACCTTTTCTAAACTACTTCTTAAGAGAGATTGAACATTTTGAGTGTATCTACTTCAGTAAGAAACACATAAGCTATGTAAACAAGGAGCATGTGATTAGTTGTTATAACTTGGGCATCTCATTATTCTTTGGTAAAGTTTTAAATTTTGTAACACCACTATGCTGTCAGCTCAGTAATAAGCCGTATCTTTCTATGGTTGTTACTGCATAATAATTTGAATTTTCTTCTTCAATAGCTGATATTTCTGAGGAAATAGCTAAAATCTAAAATACTTCATAAATCTGAAGCATCCAGTGCAGGAAGGTATGAAGTAAGGAGGACTGAAATTAATGTGGAATTCTGAGAAAGAGAACTGATCAAGTAGATGATTCAGTGAACTGAAATTCAATTCGATTTAAGGTATGATCCAACTGTTAATGAATTCCAAATACTGAACTTTCTACTCCAAATGAAAATTGATCTATCAATAGCATTATTCAACCAGAGACTGGATAAACATTAACCAGAATTGTTCTGGTAAGAGACTTCTGTCCTGAGGTTAGAGTTTGAATTCAGTATCTTCGAAAAGGGCTGGCCAAATGACTCAGCAGACTAAAGCACCTGCTTAGGCAAGCACAGGGACAGGAATTCAGTCTCCCGCACTACCTGGCCATGCTGGCCAGACCCCTGGGTGCACTGAGATGGCCACTGAGACTGGGCTAGGTGGCACGTACCTGAAATCCCAGCGCTTGGGGGTGCTGAAAACAGGATTATTACAAATCCAATCTGTGTTGTGAGACCTGGTAGACTCTGCTAAATACATAAATAAAATAAAATAAGATAAAATAAAGTAAAAAATATCTTCAAAAAGTATTTATGGCCTAAGTCTCTTGTTTTGGGTTGCGACTTATAACTTAAGAACAGCCAGAGTTAAGCATACAAAATAGTTTATTGGATTATCACAGCTTCAAAAAATATTGACTTGAAATTGTCCCTTTGAGGATTGCTTTGTTTCCTATCACCATGGAATACAAGGATGGGGCCCAGGCACATCCTGGCTTATCTTGCATTCACCAGCTTCATATTTTGTTTTTTTAAAAAATGGCACATTGGCTTTTTTAACACTTTTTTCTGTCCAGTACTCCTTGCGTCGTATTTCATTCTCCTTTATGGGATCATTAACATGAATAAACAAAGTAATTACACTGCCCACAAGAGAAGCTAATCTCACTGCATGTATCCTAAATGTTCTGATTTGAAAGCCAGCTGGTCAGTGTCTCAGATGCTGGCAACAAAGATAATGGCTTTACACCTAGACAGGCAAGTGATTTTCTCCTGTAGGGTTTTCCATTTGCCAGAAGGGAAAATTGTGATCACTTCCCTCACAATACTGTTTTAGTATACATTGCTTATTGTAAGGCAGTGGAATGGCTGAGGAGTTCACGACGGCATAGTATCTCATAGGGATAGAGCTAATTATTTTTATTTATTTGCCAGCAGTTCATGGTAATGATACAGAAATTAATTTGCTTGCCATGACTTTTTTGGCACTGAAATCTAGAAAATGTTCTCCATGATATTGCATAGATTCTCATTTTGGGATCCGTGTTCCTTTCAAAAAAAAAAATAAAAGTTTATTTATTTATTTGGTACAGGATCTCACTACACAGCTCAGACTTATAGTGATCCTATTTTAGACTCTCTAGGGCTGGGATTACAGGCTTGCCCCACCACACCTTGTTTTGGTAGCCAGCTCAGCATGAGGCCGGCATAGCATGCAGAACTGGGAATTGCACCTGGGTCCTTGCACCTGTCAGGCAAGAACTTAGACTGCCAAGCTACCTTCCCAGCCTGGGATCCATGGTTTTTTTTTTTTTTTTTTTGTCTTCTATGTACCCTCTAACCCCTTTATTTTATCCACAGTCTCCAAGGAGCTATAGGAATATCCCTCAATATTTCTCTCTGATCTTGACATTGAAAAGTCCTTATTTTTCCCTATGAGACTAATTCAAGCAGGGAAATTTCATGATTCCAGCAGTCTCTAGACGGCTTGTGGCTGCATGGATTCTGGTTCCACAGTTCACCAGACTCAAGCCCACCATTGTGGTGGAAACTACATGATAGGATGATTCTGTCTAAAGCACCGGAGTGTTGCTAACTTCATAGATTTTAGAATTCTATTTTCTCTATCCGAGAAGGAAGCTGAATTTAATAAATTGCCAAATTATAACTCTTAGACTAAAGAGAAAATTATCCATCTTATAAGTGAGAGTTGGGAATAGTGGAAAGTATGGTTAGTACCGTAACTTTGTAAAATAGGTGATACTGTGAGTTTTAAAATGAGATTGACTCTACTCAGTTCTCTGCGTTAGCTGTATTTTTCCCTGTATCAGTGAAGATGGCCCCACACATTCATACAGCAGAGGACTAGCATCCAGTTCTTATTAGTTATGCAATTGGGGGCAATTTAATAAACTTTGGATGAGATAGAATTAGAACACATACCACAATCAAAAGGTTGTTAAGCAAATTAAACATGATAATGCCTACTGAGCATTTGGAGCACGAGGTATTTCATCACATTACAATATCATAACACTGTCTTAATTGCTTTTATTTCATTACTGAGGCAAACTACCAGACACCCACAGTTAAAGGGGGAAAGGTATAGTTAGTCCAAGGTTTAAGGAGGCTTCAGTCTAGTTGGCTGGCTCCAAATTATGGTGGCTTGGCAGAGGCGCATCACAAAGGTTAGTGCGCCCACAGGGAGCAAATGCTGCAAGGGACTTTAGTAGCGTATTTTTGCCTTTTGCATTTTGTCCACTCTGCTTAGTGAGGGTAGCGCATCCTTAACCCCAAAGACCCTGGTCCTACAATTGTACCATCAATCAGTCCAGCACCATACACTCTGTCAGACACATCTGCAAAAGCTCCATCTGTGCTGCAATGAGACTTTGGAAGGACATCCACACACGAGGCACAAGCTTTCCCTTTGGCCTCCCAAAGACTCCTGCACGTCCCTTTGTGCATAAGAACATTTAGTTCATCTCCAAAAACTGCCAGAGTCCTAACAGTTTCAGCATTGCTAAAAACTTCTAATCCAAAGTCTTCTCTGATATTTAAGGCAAACTCTTAGTTGCAGACCTCTCTACAAATGAAAAGAAATTTAAACACTTCCAACAAAAGATAGGCATTTCTGTTACAAAAGTTATAAGTAGAGAGAGATACAAGGAAATAGGACCAACACATAGTGGAAAGGCAAAATGCAAACACTGTTTCCTTTTGTTCTACATCCAGCATCTAAGGCAATCTGTGGCAACATATGAACTCCAAAGGGATTGGGTCACTGTAGCTGGACAACACTTCTGATGATTATAACTTACATGGTTTTCTTTCTTTCTTTCTTTCTTTCTTTCTTTCTTTCTTTCTTTCTTTCTTTCTTTCTTTCTTTCTTTCTTTCTTTCCTTCTTTCTTTCTTTTGCATTTGGTACAGTGTCTGCAGGGTCTACAAGGTCTCACTACATAGATTGAACTCATAGTGATTCTCCTGTGATCCCAAGCACTGGGATCACAGGCATGCGCCACCATGCCCAGTCTCAATCGCCATCTCAGTGTGCCCTAGGGGTGGAGCTGGCTGGGCATGCCAGGGATCAAACCCTGGCCACTGTGCTCTCCCTCACAGGTGCTTTAGTCCACTGAGTTAGCTGGCCAGCCCTTACATGACTTTTCTCTTGGGACAGCTATAGTCTCTCCTTAAAGTTTTCCTCAGATGATCCATACTCTTTACTTCTGTAAACTCCTGGGGTCTCCAGGACACCTTCATCTTCACATACAGCTTCACACATTGCACTCTGAGGAGCATACCTCCTGACTTCCCAGAGCATCTTCTGAATTCTAGGTGGAAGCCTCTCACCCCACAACACTTGCATTTTGCATGAACCTAAAACAGACACTCTAGCAGGGGAGATAGCTCACCAGTTGAAATGCCTGTCTGGCAAGTGCAAGAACCTCAGTTTGATCCCTGGTATGGCATACCATGCTGGCTCCAGATCACTGGGCACATTATGCCAGCCACTGAGGCTGGAGGTGGTGGGCTATGCCTGTAACCCCAGCACTGGGGAGGCTGATTTAGGAGGATCATTGTGAATCTGAGCTGTGTAGCAAGTCCCTGTTCAAAATATAGAAATAAATAATACCGTGTGTGAGTGATGACAAGGTCCTCTGCCAGCTGGAGCAGTAGCCATGCTTCTTTCTCTCTTTGCCATAGGGGTTCAGTGCCTGTTAACCAGATCCCAAGGAGCAACTTGCCTAGGCCACCATCATTCTGTAACCTGGTGCACTGGTGCTCTCTTCACTAAAAAAAGCCTATCACATTAGCAATTTTAAGTTTTGAGCCTGTGATGGCCTCAGGCTTCCTTGTGTGTTCTTTTGTTTCTTCTCAACAATCAGAATCCTCTCTATCTTTGAAGACCCTAGCTTTACAGAAACATTCTTTCTGGCCAAACTCACAATGTTTTAAAGCATTCTGCTGGTCTCTTTACTCCTGATTCTCAGCACAGATCTGTCCAGGGGCTACCATCAGTAGCTACACCACGGCTTCATAGGAAATTCCCTTGATATTTCTTCTGCCAGCTGAAATCAACCACTCTTAATCTCAGTCTCAAGCAACGTCTCTGGACACAAGCAAAGTGCAGACAAACTTTCTTCCAAGGCATCACACACACAGTGTTTGGAGTCCAACATCCAATAAAGTTCTTTTTCCCAGCAAAAGCCTCCTTAGCCTGATCTGAGTGGCAACATTTCTATAAGCATTACAATCTTCTGAATTCTCACCAGCATCGCTCATCAAGTGTGGCCTAAGGTGTTCCAGCTCTATCTTTTCAGCCAGCAGCTTCAAACCTTTCAGAACACTTTAAGGAAGCCATTCCCAAAAGCTCGTGAACCACAAGGTCAGGTACAGTTGAGGTACATTAGCCCCACTTCCAGTACTAAATTCTGTTTTAATTTTTTTAAACAAAATACCAACACCAAATCAAAGGAAAGTAGGTTTATTTAGCTCACAGCTTGTAGAAATTTCCATCTGTATTTTACTGGCTCTAAGACTTGGTGGCTTGGCAAAGCAGCATCCCAGAGAACATTTCAGACCACCCACAAGGTAGCAAAAGCAACAAGGGGCCCTAACAGAATCTTTCCACTCCTTTTATCTTAACAGAAGTACTTAGGGTGAATAATAGTCATGCCACTAACTCTAGGGGCCTTCAGCCTAGCATTGAACCATGAATCAATTGTAGCACTGCACACTGTAGATCCAGTCACCTCTAAAAATGCTCCACCTATGACTGCATGAGGCTTTGGGGAGCCATCCAAGCACAAGCAATGCACATGCAAACACATTATTACTATTATTGTTACACCACTGTTACCAATGTCACTATTAATAGTGATTAATAGACACTTCATAGCTATCAGAAGAATGAAGAAAATTATATGGTATATGGTAAGCCCTCAGCTATGTTTCCCGTAGACTGAGGTGGCTTTTTTTTTTCTTTTTTATAAGGAGATTTATTTTTTTTATTAGGAGAGTTACAATATTAGTTGGTAACAATATGGGGCCAGTTGCATGCGTAAGTGATGGCCTTAGAACAGTATAAAAACAGAGGGACATTTGCCTCATTGTTATTATTGTCATGCTTGGCATAGTTTGCACGATTTGTTTTAAATAACTTGCAATAGCTTAAGTGCACAGAGCTTGCTGGGAAGGACATCTCCAGTAAGTACTTCTTTATCTACTCCCACCATATAATATCCTCACTATGTTAGAAGATAGAAGAAAAAAATAAAATTAGAGGGTGCATTTTGCCAGACATCTCCAAGTTGTCGCATAATAATTCTGGAACCTCTTTTAATTTCACATATTTAAAAATGTGCACAAATTGTTGATGAGCAAGCTCCATTATTTGGAGCTCTGTTAGTTTTTGGAGGAAATCCAGATTTCGAAAGTTAGCTTGGTTTCCATTCTAAAGTATGGAGTTTTTTTCAATGTCATTGATATTTAAATGTGTTTGGAAAAGAATGCATTAGGGAGTTGGCAGAGTGAAACTTTTCTTCTAGGAGAACTTCCTTTTCAGTAATACAGTTATATCCTGGAATGAACTCTATTTTCCTTTAAGGTATGATAATAACCTGTTTGAATTCTTTTTTCTTGTCTTTTTCCTTTGTTTGGCAGAACCGGGGATTGAACTTAGGCCCTCGTGCTTGCCAGGGAAGCGCTTATTCCACCGAACCATCTCCCTGGCCCCTGTCTAAATTCTTAACAAAATTTTAATGTATTTTTATCCATATTTTCTCTTGTTTAAACATGGCTACATTATATCACTTATAATCTGATAGAGTAAGCAATTTTTTTTTTTTTTTTAATTTAGTACAGGGGCTACAAAGTCTCTTATTGATCTTCCTGTGTTTTGCTTCTCAAACCCTGGGATTACAGGTCCACGCCCATTCTCAGTTGCCCTCTCAGCACACCCTGGGGGCAGGGCTGGCATGGCATGCAGTAATTCTACCCAGGTCCTTGCTCCTTCCTACACAGGTGCTTTAGTCTGCTGATCTATCTGACTGGCCCTTACGCTAATTTAATAATGGCTAAAAGCAGTGAGTCTCTTCAAATTAATAATCTTAAGTGAACACTGCAGAAGATTTGTTATTGCTGAAAACAGAGTAGTAACAGGTATAGAAATGATGTAAAACAAGGTGATTTGTTGACATAAAAATACAAACATCATTCCTTATAATTTAAAAATTAAAACTATTAACAGGATATATATTAGTGATATGAGGTATAAACTCAAATTTCAATGGTTTACTTTTAAGTAGATCAGGGCATTGCTCAAAGCAAAGAAGGGGTACATTTTCAGTTTTCTGAGTTGAAACAGAATAATGATTTTGTCTTCTCATTCTTGTACACCTGCTGCAGGTGTGGGCATCCTGACCTTTTATGTCTACCCTTCCATTGTACACCAGCATTAATAATGTAATCAGCTAAGTCATCCTTTTTGATCAAGAACACAAATAGATTGAGAAAGAATTCAAAACTTCTAACATCAAGTTTCAAATTCAGAGATTAATGTAGGTACAAGACTCGATATGGAGTCCTCTGGAGAACTGAGAGAAAGAGAAAAGAAAAAAATTGATGAGCCATGGAGTGCAATCATCTTTACAAAATTCATTGAGTTACAAAAGTTAAACATGTTATGAAAAGGAGAAAATGCATCAGTATACTATATAGAAGAAATCTGATAACAATCCGAATAAAGATACAATAAAAAGATGCTATTTCTAAGCAAAAGAAAAAATTAAAAACAACTATTTTGTCTTATCTTCCAAACTGACCAAAGTCTTAAGAAAATCTGCAGGCACCACTGGGGACAGATCCCTGGTGGAAGTGCCGGGAACTTCACCAGGGGCTGAGAGTCATCAGTTTCTACTTAACATCTGGGAGCTTACAGTACCCTTGCAGTTGTTCCTCTCAAGTAGAACTCGCCCTGAACTTCACATAGCAGCACTGAACTCCAGCCTTTAGGTTTCAGATTCTAGGCAAATCCTTTGTTTTCTTCTTTCATTAATTATCTTCCTTACAGTTATCTCTCATGTGTGTATAACATATCCAGTGGCTTAGGTAGTTGGTGTGTTTGTTTTAGAACACAATGGATAGTCCTAAATGTGCAGCTTTATGGGGGCATAGTCTGATGAAAAACACTAGTCTCTAACTTCCATGCTATCCGTAGACCTGCAGCCTCTTTCTAGGCCCTTATGTCAGGTAAGATGCCCAGGAATATTCATCCAACAGAGGATTAATATCCAGGATATCTGTTCAACTCAAAGAATTTCACATCAAATGAAAAAGTAATCTATCAATAAGTGGGTAAATGAATTGAACATAAACTTCTCTAAATAAGAATCAGAAGTAGTCAATAATTACACGAAAAAGTGTTTAACATCTTTAGCCACCAGGGAAATGCGAATCAAGACTACACTGATACTGCATTGGTCCTCAGTCTTAATGGCTGTCCTCAAGAAAACATGCACAAATAAATCCTGAGAGAATGCAGGGGGCCAGTGGATCTCTCTGGTTGGTGAGAAAACAAACAATTATGACCACCATGGGAATCTGTATGTGGGTTTCTCAAAATTACTAAATAAATAAAGAAGTTTTTATGATGTAGCCATTGCACTCCTCAGGAAAAAGCAAAATAAATAAATAAATAAACTGGGATACCTGATACTATGGGGCTTCTGCCCTGCATTCCTGACTGGAACTGGCTGTCCATAGAACACAAATGTGAGCCAAAATAAATCTTTGTTCACTTATTTTGTGGAACTCACTGAGGGGTGGCAGCAAGCAGAAAAGTATCAAAGAAACCTTCATATCCACGTCTACTGGGTTATAGTCCAAAATAGTCTGGTTGTAGAATCATACTAGGTCACAAACAATGGAAAATATAGAAAGGAAATATAATACATCTATACACAGAATAAAGTATTATTCAGCCATAAAGTAGAATAAAAGCATGTGATCTGCAGAAAAAAAATGGACAGAACCAGACATCATTGTGCCAAGATAGGTAAGCTAGATTCAGACAAAGAAGAATTATGTTTTCCTTCATATGTGAAACAAACAAGAGTGAATGACATAAGAGTAGAAGGAGAAACATTAAAGAAAAGGAGCTGACCACAGTGATAGGGAAGGGCAGTGTAAGAGCAGGGAATGAAGTGGTGAATCTGACTGAAGCACAGTTCATGTGTTTTTATGTGAGTGTGACAGGATCTCTCTCCATGAGCCCACCATTTTTATAACTATTATACACTAATTGAAAGTGAAGCATTTCGTGTGCACAAGCATTCTCATAGAATCTGTAGTAGTCACAAAGCATTTCCTCTCACTCTTCCTACTTATCTGGGTAACTTAATTCTGACAAATGTATCGTTACACCTCCCTGAGAATCTATTTAAAAACTGAGTTCTATTTTGGAGTCCCTTCACTTTCTTTAATTTCCCTTCTGAAGGTCCTTACATTTTATTCTTTTTTATTAGTATCTTTTAAAATGTGTTGAAAGACTTATTTATTCAGCAAAATAAATTATCTTCTTTTACATACATCTTGTGTCAAACTGATACTTCTACAGGGCTGAGGAGATAGCATGTCAATCTAAAAGCCTGCCTGGAAAACTCAAGGACCCAAATTTGATCCCTGGTACCACATGTGCCAGTTCAGAGCCAAGCTGGCTACTGAAACAGGCTGTGGTAGTGCTTGCCTGCAATCCCAAGAGAATCACTATGAGTTTGAACTGTGGAGGCTCCGGGGTTTGATCCTCAGGCCTGCCATGCCAGCTCTGCCCCTGCCGCACACTGAGACAGCAATTGAGACTGAGCTTGCCTGTATTCCCAGCTTTTGGGAGGCTGTAAACAGGCAGAACACTACGAGTCCAACCTGATAGTGAGACCCTGAACACCCTGTAGCCCCTTCCCTAAAAAAAAGAAAAAAACTACAAAAAAAAAAAAAAAAAAAAAAAAAAAAAAAAAAAAAAAAAAAAACAGAAAAACATATTATGTGGAGCAAGCTGTCTAGATTATAAGTATAATGAATCAAACATATTCATGATCAGTTAAATTAATTCTGGTTTCATTATACATGCAAGAAAAATTTAAAATTTACTAATTTACTTTTAGTTGATTTTTAAACAATTACAGTACATGGAATGACTTAAGTAATTTGCTACATAATTAGATATATAAACACTTTGAAAACATCTTATCATTTTTCAGTAGAAATGAATCTTTGTTGTTAAATAGAGAAACTAGTGGTAGGAAATTTGAAATAAAATTCTAATTTCAGATCAACCAATAAATGTGACTTTTTTTGGGAAAAGCTGTCATCTCCTTTTTTATCAAGTGGCTTCCAGTATTCTACCCAATGATATCTGTCCTACATCATCTCCTACAGTATTTATTATGTTCCTTCTTTATTGTATTATATGAATAGTAAATATTTCTTATATTGCTTATGATTCTTATGATAAGGAAATATATATGAAACAAACATATACTTTTTCATTCACTATCAAAAATATTCAATGTATCTGTGATTCTCATTATGAGGTTATATAACACTGTGTGGAAAAAAGAAGTAATAATGATTTGCTGAAAGAATATAACTGGTTTTCCAAAATATATATTTTTTATACACACTGTGGAAAAATTGGTAAACATGAACTTTTTAGAAATCTGGAAAATGGCTCAGATCTTTGAACAATTTAGAAGAGTCTTCCTTTTACTTTCGTGGTACTGGAGAAGGAACCTAACAACTTCAAGCTGAGTTCCACCCAAGAAATTTTTATAACTTTTGAGATAGCATCTCACAAAGCTGAGATGCCCAGGCTAGGCTTGACTTTGACTTCATCCTGCCTCAGCCACCAGAATGCTGGGCTTACACAGTGTGCCACCATGCCTGGCTAGGAGAGATCTTTTAAAAGAGTGGGAAGAGCAAGCTTTGAGATGTTCTAACTTTGCAGCAATCTCTCACTTCCCAACTTATTCTCTAAAGGAAGACTCCAAAACCAGACCAAAACAATCACAAATACTGCAGACAGGTACTCTTCATGAAAACTGTATTCTCTTATCAAGTAAGCCAAGCAACATAATAAAAGATTTACACACAATGGACAAGTTGTATTTATCCTAGGAGTATGAGATCAGTTTAATAAATAAAATTCGCAGGGCTGCAGAGATGGCTCAGTAGAATAAGCGCTTCCCTGGCAAGCACAAGGGCCTGAGTTCAATCCCTAGTTCCACAAAATACATAAATAAATATAAATAAATAAATACATAAATAAAATTCACCTCATCTGAAACACTACATTTATAAACCAAAGGACAATAGACATGATCATTTTAACTGATGCAGGAACTAAACCTCTGAAAAAAGCCCCCAAATCCCTATCACTTTCTTGATAGAAACACTCAGAAATTAAGAAAATGAAAGATTTCCTGCAGCCTGACGAAGAGCATTTGTGAAAAAGGTCAATAATTAATTTCCCGATCAGTGATAAATTACACCTTGTTGTAGCTGTAAGGAACCAGACAAAGATACCCACCCTCATCACTTCTATTCCACCACTCACTGAAAGTACTTCCAAGGGAAATCATGAAAAGGAACAGAAATAAAGGCTACTGAATTTATGCCGGAAGAAAGGAGGTGAAACTGTATCTACAGTAACATGATGCTTTAAGGAGACCATTTAGTGGGATCCACAATTTATTATTGCAGTTAATAAAATGAATTCAGCAATTTAGCAATGCTAGGAACTCAGAACAGACATTTGTTATGGCTTCTGTCTAGGTATTTCCCCATGAGGGATAGATGGAATTCTTTTAGAGCTGGCTGGATCTAGTGTATGATGCTGGAATTAAGAATGTGTATATTAAGTGCTGGTTTGGCACCATCTTAATCCCAGCAACTGAGATCCAGCATAAAAGGGTCAGAACAAGGTAGACTGCTTTGCTACCTTTGCTTGCCACAAGGTTTTTCTCCTTTTTGATGCCATGCTGCCTTGGATGCTGAGGATTATGGAAACCTCTGTAAACTGTGAGCTGAATAAACCTTTTTGTTTGTTAACTACAGGTATGAGATATTTTTTGTTTCAGCAATATGAGAAAAGTAACTAAGATAGAATTTGGTACCAGAGAAGTAGGGCAGTTGAGACATTAAATGGTCATGTGAGTCAGGAGTCTTTGGAACTGCCTTGTGGGGGAGAAGCTGAAGAGTTAGGAAGAGTTCAGAGGTGCTAGCTAGAAAAGGAGAGCTGAAAGACCTTAGGCTGCACTTGAGGAGAGTTTCTGGTCAGAATTGAAAAGAGCAGAAAGCAGAAATGTTGCCAGTGAAGACCAGGCTAAGGATGTCTCTCCTGGGAAGAAGGACTGCGTTGGCTGTTGTATTCCACACTATGTGTGTGATGCCATGGCAGAACGTTTTCCTGCATTTTTCTTGTATCCAGAAACTTTACCTAAGACTGAGACTAAGGGTGGTGGAATGAATATGGAAGAATGAATGTCAAAGGAATCTAATACTGAGGCCATGACGTGGCTACTAATGCGGGCTTTTAGCCAGCTGTACTTCGAGAACCAAGAGCAAAGAGACCAGCAGAATGCTTTTAAACACTGTGAGTTTGTGCAGAAAGGAAGTTCCCATAAAAGTTCCTTGGACTGCAAATCAAAAGCAGAGGAGATATTAAGAAGGAGCAAGAGAATGGAAAAGATTATGGACTGGAATCTCTGCCTGCTGTGAAGTATATTTACCTTATTTACTATTCCTCTTTTAAACTGTCAAGTGTTTTGTTTCAGTAACAAGAAAAGGAACCAAAGCAAAAATGTCCAAAGAAGTTACACAAGGGCTCATTAAGTACATAGAATAATTCTGAACATAGTCAGTTCTCAGAAAAATAATAATCTAAATCATAATTAATCTTGATGAACTCAATCCACTGCATAGACAGTGGGAGGACCAAAAAGAAAAAAAGACAAGTAATAATGAAAGTTGATCAGGACGCTATTCAATGTTACTAGTAGGACCATAACATAATTCAGACACTTTAGAAAAATATTTAGCCTTTCCTACAAAAGTTAAACATAAAGTTCCATTATAACTTTGTATTTCCATTCACAAGTATATGCTCCATAGAGTTGAAAAAATATATTTTCACAAAAGGTTTGTACACAGGCTTTTATAGCAATATCATTCACAATATTTAAAAGATGCCTATTATGCATCTGTCCACTGAAAAATGGATAAACAGAATGCAATATAGTCCTTAAATATTATATGACAAATTAGAAAAAAATATACTATCATAATATTAAAAGTTTGTACCAAGTGAAGGAAATAAACTCTGTCATCTGTATGTATTTTCACTTATTTCAAGTGTTCAATATAAGGAAAGCCATAAAGAACACATATTAGTGATCGCCAGTGGGTAGGAAAACAAAAAGAGAATGGGGGATGAATGCTAGTGTGAATGAGTTTCTTTAAAAGTCATAAAACACTTATTAAAGTGTGGTAATGATAGTATATATATGCATATAGGTAAGTTTATATACATATATATGCATGTTACTTTAAAATGTGGCTCTTAAAATATGCAAATATATTTTAATACTATTGTTTTCAAATAAGTTTTAAAAAAGCAACTCAGTTGGCAGAAAATGAAATTTATACTTATCATAATATTAGTTCATCTCAAATCTGGTTATTTATATTTCAGTCATTGATTTGATACCTAAAGGTCTTCCAGGTGCTGTGCAGAGTAGGCAATAGGGTATAAATCTTGCCTTGTGGAAAATCAAAGTCCTGTGAAAAAATTAAGCAAATAAACAGGTAAATTGAGTCACCTAAGTAGTACCACGCTTACAAATTTACCTGTAAGAGCAATCTGGGTAGAGAATTGTCTTCCCAGAGTAGGAGTAGGAGAGTTTTCACACGTTAAAAAAATTGGTATCAAGATCGTAAAAGATGTACAATGGTTCACATAGGAAATGTAAACTGTCTCTCAGAACAATAAAATGAGTCCAAGGAAAAGCACTGCAAAAATCTGTGAATTGTTAGGAGGATAGAAAAGCATTGTACGTTTTTTAGTCTTCTATGACCTCTTTGTACACTCCAAAAATGATTATTTGTATCTTCAAGTGTCATAGAATCATTGTGTTTAACAAAACAGTAGAACACCTGTACTATTTGGAGAAAGAAAAGACAATATAACATCTTAAATTGTTTTTTTTTGTTTTTTTTTTTTTTTTAAAGAGGCAGGCTCTATTTTCTCTTCATGAAGAAAATGTTACGGTAATAAAGCACTCAAAGTTGAAGCACTGAAATGCTTAATGAAACTGCTTTGCAACATGAAAGAGAAGAGATAAAAACTTTTGTGGAAATGACCCAAGACCATAATCAAATTGAATTTTCACCTATAAATTTTAAAGCTTGGTTTGAATACAATTGTCAGGAAAAATCTCCAGAGAGTGTAAATGGTTATGCAGTCACTTAAGGACAAAGAGAATTTTTATTACAATGAATTTCACTTTTAATTAAAGTAAATGTATGAAAGTATTAAAATATATCCCACTCTAATATTGATATTAAGAGATTTGCTTAGGATGTAGGATTTAATAGTTAGAAAAAGGAGTCAATAACATTTTACTCATGATTGTAAATATCTTGTACACCAAGGTCTATATTTTTCTTTTTTCTCACTGTTGTTGCTTTTTAACACAATTACAAACTGTACTCAAGTGTTCACTTTTTTTAAGCTACAACTGCATGTGTTCATATGGTTAATTGTCTACTCTTTAAGGAAATATATTAATGAAAAATATCATAAAGTTAAACACTTCCTCCAATGTGAGTTTTTTATAATTACAGACAATGATGTGCACAAACATCAACTACTACAGTAAGAAGTCTGACAATTACTTACTTTGTATTTTTTAATTTTGAAATTTTTTTTGTACTGTGGATTGTACTCAGCACATTTTGCCTGCCAGGCAAGTGGTTGGGTGCTGAGCTATCCCCCTGGACCTTACTTTTTAATTTAGTAATGTTCATCTCATTAAAATACATGCATAAATTATTACTATACTATGTTCTAAAAATTTGCATAGAATCACTCTATTCATTTTCTCCTTTATTGTTTAATAGCATTCACAAATGATGTAAATTAAAACAATCCCAAGAATCTATCTGACTCTAGAAAGAATGGCTATAACTTGCTACTATTTTTCTCATCACTGAGACAAAGTACTCAATTCTCAAATTAAAGGAGAAAAGGTTAATTTAACTGGCAGTTTGTAGAAGTTTCATTCCATAATCAGGTGGCTCGAAGGCAAGGTGGCATATGGCAGGGGGTTGGGTAACAGCTCATGGTGACAGAAGGCAGCAAAAGCAACCAGGAAGAAAGGAAGAACAAGGGTCTTTCTGCTCCTTTTACCTTGTGTCCACTCTACTGGGTGTGGGCAGTGCCAGTGCAATCAGTGGACTGGTCCCCAATGCCCTGCACTTGATCTCAGCATCCTGAATCCTGGCACTGAACCATGAATCCATCACACACTCTAGATTCAGCCACCTCCAAAAAAAAACGTCCTGTCTAAAACTGCATGAATTTTTGGGTGGACATCTCGACCCAAATCATAACAGGCTGCAGTCAAGAAATCAGTAAATGTTGTCAGAAACATAGGGAGAAAGGAACATTTTTTTACTGTTGGTGTTGGCTGGAGGGACCTGCATGGAAATCAGTTTGGAGATTCCTCAAAAATACAAGGTTGGAAGTCCATTTGGCCTAATTATTCCCTTTCTTACTGTCCTCTCAAAAGAATTCAAAGCATCAAACCACCTGACGCATGTGCCCCCATGTTTATAGAAACATAGTGTGCAATAACTAAATCTTGAAAATAAATCTAAGAATAATGGAAGAATCGATCCATATTTTTATCTATTATTTTTTTTAATACAATGGAGTGCTGCTAAGCCATAAAGAAGAATAAACTTGAGACATTCCTAATTTAATGGGTGGACCTTGAGACCAGAACACTAAATGAGATAAATTGGGCACACAAGTAAACATTCCATTATCTCTCTAGTGTGAGCAACTTAAACTGTAAGTGAGAACCAACATGTACAAAAGCTATTGTGAAATCTGAAGAAATTGTTCAAAAGGAACTGGGAAAGGGGAAAAGGACAGAAAGAAAATATTTGTTTTCTTTCAAATTTTGTATTCCCATTTATATTTTTTATGTTTCTGGTTTCTATTAAATTAATTTAGTATTCTTCATGATTAGTTCTTATTTTTATAATTTTTTAAAAAAATTCCAACTATTTATTTTATTCTTTTAGTGCATGCTGTAGCGATGACAATATCTTTAACTCATTACATCCCATATTCAACTAAATAATGTGTCTTAATGTTTCTTGTAGGAATTTTGTATTTCCCTTTTTTCTTTTTTTTTTTTTTTTTTTTTTTTTTTTTTTTTTTTTTTTTTTTTTTTTTTTTTTTTTTTTTTT
>PVKA01006157.1:0-31175 GCA_004027165.1 Ctenomys sociabilis | reverse complement strand
CTTTGTATTTCTTATCAACTGCATTAGTTTTATTATTGCTGTCAATTATTTTACTTCTACACATGTTGCTTAAGTACACAGGACTATATTTTACACAGAATAAAATAAGAACAAAATTATTTTTTTATTTACACAAATACACCATTTCCTGTTCAGGTATGTTTCTTTCCTTTTGCGTAAGCTCAAAATTTTCACCTCACTTTCTTTTCATTCTGCTTTAAAAACTTCCTTTAGCGCAAAAAATGAAAAAAAAAAAAAAACAAACGTATTTTTTGTTAAGCATAATTCTTTTTTTGGGAGAAAGAAAACTTCTAAGAGGAGGACAGGAGGGAACCCAAATGGGTGATCCACAAACACATCTTTTTTGCATTTTTTGTAATATTCTTTTGGTAGCTGATTATTTTAAGTCTGCATGCTTAAAAGTTTTACTTGCCTTCTGTTTTAGAATTACGTTTTTAAATCTGAAAAGGGATTTGTTTATTTTTTGGTCAAAATTTTTAAGATCTTGCTCCCATTGTCTCTTTGATTGCATTCTTTATATTTAATTGTTACTATTCCTTCTTATTTTTCTAAATTTAGTTTTATCAGTTAAAGCAGATCATTATCAAGGACATTGATACAGTTTTACTTGCACAATTCTCTGCGTATTTGGAAATTTTTGACCATGATTTAAAAATATTTTCTCTTATCATTTTCACAAATATTAGAAACTTTAACTTTGACATCAGAGGGGACTCCAGCTCATCATTCACCATCTCCTTACTCCCTTCAACAGGGTCATGATAAAATGACACATTCAGACTGTAGACTCCCTTCTTGTTGCTACCCAGCCCACCAACCTCAGCAAATGTTGCCTGTACACTTCCATTCTAAGGCCTGGTCTTACAGTCATCCTGACTGTACCCAACAACACACACACCTGCTCCATCTCAAAAGCCTTTCGCCACTGATTTCTCCCTTTTGCGACTCCCCTCTTGCCATAAATTCACATGTTCAACACACCTCCAGACAAGCAACACAAAATAGACACACTACTGTTTCTGTGTCGCACCTCAATACATAAAACTCCATCTTCCTTTGGCTCACTCCCCTTCTGGAGCCCCTCATAGGGTTTGCTGTTATGTTTCAGGTAGCCCCCTGCTTCATTTCCTTGATCCACAATACTGTCACCAGATTAACAACCCAAAATTTTAACCAAATACTTCTCTCAGGTTACTCCTACCAGGCCTTGCTCCATTGAGCCCCCTTCAATGAAGACAACTCCTCAACCTGATCTTCAGACTCTCAGACCCCTGACAATCCTGATCAGTGGGAAGTAGACAGATGATTTCCTTCACCCTTTTTTTATTAAATAGAATCTGGGATGATCAGGATTCAAAGTTTCCCAGACAACCTGCCCACCCCCCAATTCTCTCCCCCTTGGCCCCATGAAGAGCCAAACACAAAACCACAGAACAGGTCTACATGACTTTAACCTAGGCAAGCAACTATGAAACTCTCCTTTGTTGACATTAAAGGCCCACCACAAACCAGGAAGTTCTGCCAAGATTAGCTCTCCCTGAGCTGTTCCAGCCTACAATGAGCCTTGCTACAAGATTCTTTGAGGTCTCATGTCCCCACTTTATTTGCTGCTGTGTTGATCCACTAGACAGCCATCCTGCCTGATGCCTCCAATAAATCTACATGTGTCAGAATACCCAGTTTGGCCAATTGTGTGGGCTCATAACTAACATCAACTAATATGTTTTCTTTTCTAAAATCTAATAAATACTGGTATTTAGGTCCTTTGAATCATAGTTCATTTTCATTGTGGTTTTGTTACAAGGAGCTGGAAGTATAGCTCAGCAGACTAAGCACTTGCTTAGGTAAGTGCAGGTTCAGTCCCTGGCACCACATGCCACACCAGCCCTGCCCCTGATTGCACTGAGCAGGTGATGGAGTCTGTGCATGGCTGTAATCCCAGAATTCAGGAGGATCACTATGAGTTTGAGCTGCATAGTGAGACCCTGCACACACACACACACACACACACACACTCACACACAAGACCTTAAAAGTTAAAAAATAAAAATTACAGGAAACAATTTTGAGCTTCTTTGTATGTCTATTACTTTTTAAATTAAAAAAAAAATTACTTCCAATTCTGTTGCAAATTGGGCCACTGTTGTCTTCCTTTAAAGAATTCTGAGTTTTATATAAGGGCAATTTGTTTACTAGAGAGTTAATGTAGTGTTCTCAGGGTTGATTTTAAGATTTGGTAGAGTTTTGTGAAAGGTCTCCATACACAACTTGAGCAGATCTCCTTTTGAAGGTGTGACATTTGAAATCTCAGCGATAATCCTACAATATTCAACATATCTTCATCTCTCTGTTACTTGGATTGCCTATGTTTCCTCATAATTTATGAGCTATATAGTAGTGCTCAGCAGAAGTGACTGAATTCATCCTGAGATACGGAGATCCTCTTGTGTAGAAACCTCATTTCTAATACCTTACACTTCCAGTTACAGCCATCCTCAATGGCCTCAGTTTATAGATTTATTTCCTTCTCAGCAAGATTGACTCCGAATATCTTGTGTAGACTCCACTTCATTCTGTTTTTTAGAAAGAAGTTCCTCAAGGCAGAAAGTAGGGTCACCTCATTTGTTTCTCTTCTGTTAGGATCCACAGATACTATTTTTTTTCCTGATAAATTTTATTTATTTATTTATTTATTTAAATTTATTTATTTGTATTTTAACTTGAAGAGTGAAAAATAGAAACAAAAAACAAAGAGAAAAAATGACATAAACAGGTAACATACAATGATACACATGTTACAGATTTCCAAAACACGGATGGTTAATTTTATATATATATATATATTTTTTTTTTTAAATTAAACAATTCAACACAGATTAGCAGTCCACAATAGAAGCAGGTTAACCACAGAAGTTGTTGACTTGAGTCACTGACAGCTCATTATATTAATATGATATATATACTATATATATAGTTTATATACCTCCATTTTTATACTTTTCTTTTTTTATCTTTTCTTTTTATTGTTTTATTGAAGAACAAATAGGAATGAGACGATTTCAAATCAAATTAACAGGACAGATTCAATAATTAGTAAATTGCTAATTGTTTTCATAATGGTTTGTTACCATACAAGGTGCATCCATGATATTCTACTAACAGGAAGTATTACAGCAGATGTCTCTAATCAATGAATTAAGAGAATGTAGCTGTACACTTATTTTTTTAAAGCTCAATTATAGCACAGTTTCAATAATTGATTCTTTCTACCTTGCTATCTTCCTAGTGGTTGTCCATAGTACTAGAAGCCGACATAATATCTTGTCCAACTTCTACTAGTGCAAATCTTGCTTCTCATGGTACTATGCAGAAGCACTGCATATTTATCCTAACTGTACTATTGACACAAACACATCATAGTTCTTCCTTTGTATCCCCCTTTTTTGTCTAGACCTGTCAAAGATGGCCACTCCATTGTCATTAAACCATTATAGGTGACTGAACTTGGTGACACAATCAAACAGTCCAGCAGTCCACAATAAGAGTAAGTTATCTGAAGAAGTTGGTGACTGTAGCCATTTATCGCTCAACTTATTATTATGCCCCCCCCATTGTATACCTCATTTTTATACTTTTCTGCTGGATGGTTAAGACCAGATAACATTTTTAAACTTTTCTGAGGGATGGTTTAGACCAAGTTAAAACAGGACCTATATAACAAAAAATGTAACTTTTGTATCAAATAAGGTCAGTCAAGTACCCTGAGGATTTATCTTGTAATCCTGTACTGTACCTCATAGATCCCTTGTCAGTGTATAGTTCAGTGGCAGATACTAATTTTTGTACAGCTTGTTTTCCAGAATTCAAAGAAAGTTACTTTGAAGAAATTGTCTTATTTAGAGTTTCACACACTGAAACAATATTTGGGAGCATTTTATTTACTATAGCAAGAAGATATTTGGTTGTACATTTGATACATTACTTCAAGTGTTGAGTGTTCAAGGAGCTCATAATTGGCTGAAATATCAAAATATCCACTGTAGTTAAACAAATAATTTGATGGCTATGTCAATGTCAATAGGTATTTGCCAAAGGCTTAAAGAATCCATGGAAAGCATAATCTTGGAAGTAGGTATTTAAAAATAAGAATCATGAAACTAGGAATAGAGCATACATTCTATTCCAAGTGGTAATCAAATTATTGGCCTTTTCCATTCATTTTATCATTAAGTAATGATACAATTGATACATAACAATAATTGATACAAACACTATATATATTCATAGGTTACTATGTGATGTTTCAACAGATATATGCATTGTATATTTTTAACATATATATATATATATATATATATATATATATATATATATATATATATATATATTCTCAGATGCTTGTTAATCCTGAAGAAATAATTTAAAATCTTTCTTCTGGTTTTTCAAAATATTTAGCATGTGAATTGTTAGTTATTTTTGTTTTATAGTGCAAAAGTAGATTAGAAGCTCTTGTTTCTATCTAATGCAACTGTTATATATTGTCCAATCTCTCCTTGTCCTTCCCTCTTGTTGCCATTTTCTTTCACTGATTACAAAACTGGACCAGCCTGAGACACCCAGGGCCAACTTGCCAGCAACTGCCTGGAGCCCCCGCACCCAAGCCCACTGAGTGAGTGGGAATATTCCTGACTTCCTCGACATCCCGACTAGGTGAATGTTTCATGCGTCTGAGCTAGAACTGTTGGCTTCTCCCCAATGCATGCCATGCTACCCAGAGCTCCTGCTTCCGATCAGGTTGAGCAAGTGATCTACCTGAGACAGACAGACTGATCTGCCTGGTAACTCCCTGGAGCCCATGCGCCCCAAGCCTGCTGAGCAAGGGAGAACATTTCCAACTCTCTTGGCAGCTGATCCATGTGAGTACGATTTGGGGAGTGTGTGGGAGAGACTTTGGCTTCTCCCTGTGCACTCTGCGATATCCAGAGCCTCAACCCCCAAGACATCCTAGCCAGAGACATGCCTGAGACACCCCAGACAGGCCTGATGTGTAAATCCCTTGAGCCCCTGGCCTGAAGCCTACCACAAGAGTGAGAACTTGTGTGACTCTCGAGGCATTCGATCCAGCCCCATCTTGCCTGGTGAGTGAGAAGAAGAGCTTTCCCAGTGCTCCCAGGACCAGGGACCCAACAGAGTGGAACCACAGGCTCACAGTTGTACCAGAAGAGTGGCAGCAAAAATGAACTGAACACAGCAGCTAGATCCAGGTCACACATTGCTGGATAATCTCAAACTTAATAGACTGGCGCCAAAATCTCATTACATGCTATGGTTATAACTGCACCAAAGCTCTACACCAAAGTTCAGAGTTCAATGCTATACAAAATAACAAAGACAAAGAGAAAAATACAATCTCAGATTTCAGGTCCACCAATAAGTGCAGAGGACACTAACTCAGCTGAAATGAATGAATTAAGAGAGATGGAAGCAAAGGAACAACAGCAGAAAGATATAAAGGAACTCAGACCAGAATTAAAACCTGAAACAAAAAAGAAATATTTGAATACATAGCATCTGAAGTAATGAATCAAATCCAGAAACATGTGGGGGAAACCCAAAGCCCTCCCAGAACAAATGCAGAAAACACTATTCTAGATAAAACTCATGAATTAACAGCATTGCAAGCAAAGAAGCAACAGCATAAAGGTAAAGAGGAACTCTAAGCAGAAATAGTTTCTAAAATAAAAAAGGAATTCTTTGAAATCATAGCATCTGAAGTAGACAATCAATTCCAGAAATACGGAGAGGAAATGAAATTTGGAAGAAACTCTGCAGTAAAAGAATTAATAGCTGCCTCTAAAGAAGATATTGATAAAAAAATATAGAGGAGACCAGAAATATGACAGATTCCTAGAATGAGCAGTACAGAGAAGAAATAGAATGCATGAAGCAGTGTCAAAGAGATATAGAAGACCGAAAAATATCAATCAGGAGTCTACAAAATCGTTTGAGTGAAAGCAAAGACAGAGTTTCAGGTCTTGAGGATGCTGGTGCAGCTATTGAAAAGGTGAGAAAGGATCTCTTAAAAACAATGAGAATGCATGAAAAAATATTCCATCACTTGCAAAATGAAGCCAGGATGAACAATGTGAGATTAATAGGTATCACTGAGAATGAAGGAGTCAATACAAATGATATGAAAAGAATATAGGCATAACTAACCGCAGAAAACTTCCAACATATTAGGACACAATCTTACATTCAGGTAACTGAAGCATACAGAATGCCAAATAACTTCAACCCAACTAAAAACACACCAAGACATATAATAGTCAACATCCCAGAAATCCAACACAAGAATAATATACTGAAAGCTGCTAGACAAAAGAAGCAGAAAACATTTAAAGGAAAACCCATCAGAATTATAGCCAACTTCTCTCCACATACCATGAAGGCAAGGAGAGCATGGAGCAGAGTACTTCAAATCCAGTATGAAAACAAATTGCAGCCCAGATGATTATACCCTGCAAAACTCTCTTTCACATTTGATGGAGAAGTGAAATACTTCTTTAGATAAAGAACAACTAAAGAATTTCGTGATGACAAAGCAATCCCTACACAGGCTACTGAAAGATGTTCTAGAGAGAGACAACAGTGACCAGAACTCCACAAATGAGAATGGAAGGAAACCCCTAAACAGTGCAAACAATTAAACACATGATAAAAAGGAGTAAACAACAGCAGGTAAATATCACAACAATCATAAGTCAACACTCTCAATTATAACCATCAATGTAAATGGACTCAATTCACCAATTAAGAGGAATAGACCAGCACAGTGGATCAGGAAACAAAATCCAACAATATGCTGTATACAAGAAACACACTTAACTCAAAAAGACATTCATAGGCTTAAAGTCAAAAGATGGAAAACAATACTACATGCCCCAGCACCACAGAAAAAAGCAGGACTATCAATTCTGTTCTCAGACAGTCTCAACTTCAAACCAAGAATGATCAAACGACACAAAGAAGGCCACTATATACTGGTTCAGGGAAAATTGAAGAGAAAGAGGTAACACTCATAAATATCTATGCACCAAACACAGAAGTACTCAACTATATAAGACAAATTTTAGTGAATATGAAAAATCTAATATCCAAGACCACAATTTTAACAGGAGTCCTTAACGCCCCCTTATCTCAAAAAGATACATCAACCAGACAAAATATTTCACGGAAGTAGCAGAACTGAACCAGAACTTGGAACAAATGGACCTGGTAGACATATACAGAACGTTCCATCCAACCACAGCTGAATACACATTTTTTTTAGGCTGCACACAAGTCATTTTCCAAAATAGACCACATACTAGTCCATAAGATATGGTTAAGTGTATGCAAGAAAACAGAAATTATCCCATGCATATGATGTGACAACAGTGCAATGAAACTGGAAATGAAAAAAGAAACCACAAAAACCCATCAAATACATGGAAATTAAAGAACACCCTACTCAGCAATCAATTGGTCACAGAAGAAATTAAACAAGAAATTCAACAATATCTACAACTGAATGAAAATTCAAGCACAGCATACCGGAATCTATGGGATGTGATGAAAGCAGTTCTGAGAGGGAAAATCATAGCTATGAACTCACACATTAGAAAACAGAATGGGAACAAATAAACACCTTAATGTTGCATATTCGACATATACAAAAAGAAGAGCAAACCAAACCCAGAAGGCAAAAACAGGAAGAAATTACAAAGATTAGAGCAGAAATTAATTCAATTTAAATGAAGAAATCAGTTCAAACAATCCACAAATCAAAAAGTTGGGTCTTTGTAAGACTAAATAAAGTTGATAAACCTCTAGCCAACCTCATCAAAAAGAGGAAAGAAAAAATTCAAATACAAGCAATAAGGAATGAAAAAGTTGAAATTACTACAGACCCAGTGGAAATTCAAAAGATTATCAATGGTTACTTCAAGAATCTTTACAGTCACAGAATTGAAGACACAGAAGAAATGGACAGATTCCTCAAAAGGCACAAATTACCAAAACTGAACCAAGAAGATATAATAACTCTTAATAAGCCAATAACAGCCAACAAAATACAAAACAAAATTAAAAGTCGACAAAGAAAAGTCCAAGTCCTGATGGATTCATAGTTGAAATCTTTAAGAAACTTATAGAAGATATAATCCCTACACTCCAGAAACTCTTTAATGAAATTGAAAAGGAAGTAGTTCCCCCAAAATCATTTCTGGAGGCAAGTATTATACTGATACTGAAATGAGCATCTGACATGAATACACACTTCTCAGAGGATTAAAATAAAGAAGCGAATAAATACATGAAAAAATGCTCCACATCGCTAGCCATCCATGAAATGCAAATAAAAACAACACTGAGATACCATTTCACTCCAGAAAGAATGGCTATCATAAGGAAATCAGCCAACAATTGTTGGAGAGGTTGTGGGGAAAAGGGAACACTTCTCCATTGCTAGTGGGAATGTAGACTGGTGCAACCATTCTGGAGATCAGTGTGGAGACTCCTCACAAAACTAGGACTGGAAATCCCATTCAAGCCAGCTATCCCTCTACTGGGAATTTTCCCAGAGGAAATGAAAACATCATATCATAGTGATATATGTGTACCTATGTTTATAGCAGCACAATTTGTGATAGCAATGTCATGGAAATAAGCAAGACGTCCATCACATGAGGAATGGTTGAAAAAGATGTGCTATTTCTATATAATGGAGTATTACTCAGTTATGAAGAATGATAAACTTGAAGCATTTATATTGAAATGGATGCCACTTGAACATATAGTCATAAGTGAAATAAACCAGACACACATGTGCAAATATCATGTAGTCTCCATTAGTATAAGAAGTCAAATAAGAAATACAAATAGAAATTTACAAAAACAATAGAATAGAATTTAGCTAGATAATTAGGGCAAACTGAAAGGCATATGCTGTAGGGTACTAATCAACTTTTCTTCGGGATCGTTAACAACTAAGTTCACAGAGAAAAAATTAGAGAAATACAAGGGCCGAAAGAAGAGCCAATATTTTGGCCCCAGCCTTTCAAGGTCAGTGAAGATTCAGGATACAAGGGAACCTGTACTGCAACATCTTGAAACTCAGTTGTGCCCCAAATTTTGGGGTCAAAGCAATTATGGAGGCATAGAGGAAAACGATTGATGATATATAGTGTGCCTGGGGAGAGTCACATGGAAGGAAAACTTTCTCTCAGGCTCTCACAGAGAGCAAACTGGTCAAGTAATGGCCGTGACTCATCCACAGGGCTCACGCAGACAAAGGATCTGCAGAGTGATGTACAGGATTACAAGACATACCCTGAGGGGACTTGACTGTTCTTATCAGATACATTTTTTGTCGTATCAGTCTTGCTTCATCTCTGTCTTAACCACCCAGCAAAAAAGTATAAAAATGAACTGTATAAAGTGGAGCCATGATGGTAAGTTGAGCTGTAAATGGCTATCATCAAAAACTTCTTCTGATAACTTACTGTTATTGTGGACTGCTGGACTGTGTTTGATTGTGTTGCTGAGTTCAGGCACCTATAATGGTTTAATGACAATGGAGTGCCCACCTTCAACAGGTCTAGACAATAAAGGAGGATACAAAGTAAGAACCAAGATGTGTTTGTATAAATATAACAGTTAGAATAAATATGCAGTACTTCTGCACAATTCCATGAGAAGCAAAATTAGCACTAATAGAAGTTGGACAAGATATTATGTCAGCTTCTAGTACTATGGACAACCACTAAGAAGATAAATAGGTAGAAAGTATTAATTATTGAAACTGTGCTATAATTCAGCTTTAAAAAGTAAATATACAGCTACATTCTCTTAATTCATTGATCAGAGACATCTACTGTAATAGTGTCTATAAGTAGAATATCATGTATGCACCTTGTACGACAACAAACCATAAGCAATTTGCAATGTATTAATTATTGAAACTGTCCTGTTAATTTGATAAGAAACTGTCTCATTGCTATTTGTTCTTCAATGAAAAATAAAAATAAAGTAAAATAAAAAAATACAATAATGAGAAACAAAGCTCAAAAGCTGACTAAAGGCTGAAAAGTTCATTAAGACATTGGAAACTATTAAATTGCTATATGAAATTATAGTAGACATAGTTCAGACACTTGCAATGGGAATGAAATTTTTGCACATGAGCTAAATTAAACAGGAAATGAAAGCCTAAATATCTGATTGTTCCTTCATCTTCTGGGCATATCCATCAATATAGTATAAATTTTCATTGAATAAATAGTCATTTTTACAGGTAAGGGAAAAATTGCAATAGATGAGAGTAGTGATCTTGTCTAATTTCGATTTGAGTACCAACATTTTTGCTACTTTCTTTATAATGCAGAAAGTAGCAAATATTAATGTTCAAAATCTTTAAGGTATGTATCATAACCATGTAATAATGATTCTATCACATTATCATATTTCATTATGAAATATAAGTATACCAAAGTAGATTTTTATTTATAAAATCAATAGACATAAACACAGTTTTCATTATTAATATGAAATTAGTATTTACATCTAATTTTGTATGCCCATGTACATAACTTATAAAAGAAAACAATTTATTATAATCAGATTAGTATGAGTTAACATTACAGGATAAAACCTGAGATAATAATTCATTCATTTTCTATTACAGATAGAAATGTATTGGTATCTTTACAGCTGCATAGCCAAAAATGTTCACAACTGAAAAGCTGTTCAAGTCAGATGGGAGATGTGATACCAAACAAATAATTTTCACCATACATGACATAGTGACATAAGAGTATTCTGTGATTTAAATTATCAAATTTAATTATTTAACAGTAAAATGGACCGCCTTCATCCTGTATGTATAAAGTAGTAAGAATAAGCCAACTGACACTCAGATTCTTTGATAACCTATTAGTTGACTCTGAGATAGTTGTTATTGGTTTTAAGTGTTGGTTTGAAAATCAAGGTGATATTACAGCAACTTAAGAAGTATTCAACCCACCCCTCACCATTAAGCTAGTAAAAGGCAAAGCATTACATTTGTATGGTCATGTTTCCAACAACAAATATTCCTCATCTCCACTTAGCTGGCACAAATGGTTCTGATACATTTTCACTGCTTCAGGTAAGCCCATGTCTTGATTAGTGTATGTATAGATATGAAAAGCAGATATCTGGCATTCCTGTTAGCATACTAATCCCTCTCTTAATTTAAGCAATTTGAATTTACTATTATTTATATGTCATCATATAAGCAAAGCTCTAGAAGAGGAATAGTTTTTCTAGGGCATCATCTCCCAGAGAACTCCCAGCCTTTTTATTTCTTCTTTCATCTGTGGATTGATGTCTCTTTCCTTTTCTTTATGACCCTTCCTCCTGTTCAGAGCTCTATTGCTGCATCCTTCTGTCACTCTCCTATAGGCCTGTTTTTCCATTTAGAGCTAAGAGGAATACTATCTCCTTCTTCACTCACCAACCCAACGCACACAGTCAGCCTCAAAGCCGGAGAAACAGACTTAGGCATTCGGACACGATGCGCTGCCTGCAAAATATCACTAATGCAAACTCACAAGTAATCAAATGAAATCAAGTGTTGCTTTAACTCAGGACACTTTTCTTTGTGTTTCTCTTAGATCCACAAATGAACCCTAAACAAGGCACAAATAATTTCAAAATCATTCCTTACACAGCAGATTTTCTACCTTTGTGAAAAATGAAAATAACATCCCCAGTAAAAATATACTATCAGCCAATGTTGTGGTCTACATATTTCTTTGGCTTTTGTGCAGCAGAATATCGCTCTGTTTTGGCACTCAGACTTTTCCCTTAGTAGTACACAGAGGAGCAAT
Source organism: Ctenomys sociabilis (assembly GCA_004027165.1). Classification (NCBI taxonomy): domain Eukaryota; kingdom Metazoa; phylum Chordata; class Mammalia; order Rodentia; family Ctenomyidae; genus Ctenomys; species Ctenomys sociabilis. The sequence continues at coordinate 19,242 of PVKA01006157.1, read as the reverse complement.
ACCAGCTCGAATGCCTTATAGGGTATTCTTCCTAGGGCACTTGAGAACTTGGACAATGCTTGCCCACTGGGCCCCACAAAGGTTTATGTTAATACTGATATGTTTATGTATATCTTCTGGGCAAACAAAACACCATGACTTCTTACTGTAAGGATGTACCATTCTGGGTGTCTTTTTGAATAATGTACAGTATTTGAGATATAGGAAACATACTATAAGCAAACCTTGGATTTTTTTTAACATGAAATAAGTAATTTAAAATTAAAATGAAGTTAAAGGAGCAAGTTTGAAATAAAGGGAACATGCCTCTATTTATCATCATATAAAGGCAAGTTCATGATTTAGAAAGATATATGAGGACTTTTAGATGTTTACTGGTTGAAATACAATTCAAGGATATGTTAATTTCTCTCCATTACAAAGGTAATTGCTGAAGTCCTCCAAATACTGAAATAACATAAATACCATTTGAAAAGAATCCCATGGCCTCTGTATAGGGATTCTCTGTCTCTGTTTCTGTCACTGTCAAGGTCACTGTCTCTGTTTCTATCTCTGTCTCTGTCACTGACTCTGCTCTTATATCTGTCACTGTCACTATCTCTGTTTCTGTTCCTATCTCTGTCTCTGTTCCTGTCGCTGTCTCTGTCTCCTTCCTATCTCTCTCTCTGCCTCTGTTTCCTTCCTATCTCTGTTCCTGTCTCTGTCTCCTTCCTCTCTTTGCCTCTGCTTGCATCTGTCTTTATCAGGCCCTGTCTCCCCCCCTCTGCCTCCCGTGCTTTTGTGCACACTCCATTAATAATGGGCATTGAGTCTCTCTCTTCTCAGCATCTTGGGGCCACCACTCTTTCGCATGCACTTGTCACAGTGTCTACCGTAGGGAGAATGACAGGAAGTGGCAGAGAGGAGCAGCACCATCCACTCTGAGCAGACCCTGCCAGTCAGCCACAGAACGCTTGCCAAGGCCAGCTGACAGGGACCATGGTTTCCAATGAGATGCAAAGCCCAGGGCCAGACCTTGCACACTTGAAGCAGATTCTTAGCACTTTTTGACAAAGAAATATTCCAGAATCTTGGCCAGACTCCAGTATGGTAATTGCATTTCTGTTCAGCTAGGATACTCTAAAAATAGTTTTACTATTAATGAGAATTCTTCTGATACATTATGAAGTGGCATATAAGACTATTTAGCCACCATATCCACAGAAAAGAATACTATTAAAATATGGAGGAGAAAATTAATAATAATCAAATTTGTCTTATTCTCTTTTGTATTTATTGTGTACTTTTTGTTAAATTCTTATAAGAAACCTTTATTTTAATTAAGAGAGAAGGTACAAGTAGCCATAGTTTACTAGAAAAATTGTGATATGGAGTAAATATATTTATCCCTAAAATAAATGGATAATGAAGAAAGATTTAACAAAGCACACATCATTCAGGGTACCGCAAAATATTTGCAAGTACTTCTGCTTTCAATTATATGGAGAGAAGTGAATTATCTAAACGTATTCTGTACTATCCATTACATTTTAATTAGTTTTTGATTACACAAAAATGTAAAAATCAATTCTCATAAAAATAGCATTATTACCTTCATCCTATTAAAATCCTCAGAGGAAAACATTATTAATTCAATTAGTTTCCTCTCAAAAACATGTATAAGATGTCTAACCCCATGTACGTCTCTAGTTTTTGTGTTATTATTAGAGCAAGCAATATCATAGTTTAGCTGAGCAGTATACACTTTCTCTCATTTTACCGGAATCTTTAAAACCCTAATACTTGCTGCTTTCTGTACATACTCCAGTGCTTTGGGGAAAGCCTTTGAGACAAAGAATTAGTGAATTAATGGACCTGCGCAAGTAGGTTTAAATTTACCTTCCCAATTGTCTTTGGGTATGTTTCCATTCTGATTTTTGTGGATTTCTGTCCCTGCTGCCTTGTGTTTTCCTAGTAATTGACAGAAGCTGCCCCAACCAACCAATACTACAAATCTATCATTTAAATAAAGCACAGCTGAAACACCAGTTATACTGACAGCACCTCTACCTCGATGCCAACTTTCTTTCAGCCATGCAGTGTTTTACCTGTATTCCCACAACATTTGTTAGTTGACTAGCTGCACTTCTGTTATCATAAACAGAGCCTCCTTCCCTCTGTCCCCAGAAATCTATGTGCTCTGTGAGGACCAAACGCTGTCACTGTGTATATATTTGCATCCTGTCTCTTGTAGTTATGCGCCTCGTACAAAGTTAGCCTTTTAAACACCTATTGATGGAAGAAAAGAATGGATCTCTTCTGCAATGTTTCATAACTGATACTTAGAATTCCAAGAAATGTTGGCATTATTGTTTATTGTGAATACTGCACAGCAGCTGGCTTGGGATTCTGGTAATTGTAAAGTGATCTTTCATCCACTTATGCGTCGTGGTTTTAATTACTGATAGTAAAAATGATTATATTTTGTGGCAGTGTGATAAACTCTGAGAAATGCTTTTCTGAGTTGTTCTCATTCACTGGGTTTACCATATAAGTATTTTGAGTATAGACTTGTACCCTATGTCATTGTGACACGCACTCTCCACCCCCCCCATTCAATCAGCAACTGGAATATCATAAGCCACTGGACATCTCAATTTCAAGAGTGTAGTTATAGGATAACCTTTCAACATTCCTCTCTCTCTCTCTCTCTCTCTCTCTCTCTCTCTCTCTCTCTCTCCCTCTTTCTCCCTGTCTAATGTATTTGGTATAGGGTCTCACTACTCAGCTCAGACTCTTTCAGCCTCCCCAGTACTGGGAATACAGACATGTACCACCATGCCTGGTCTCTTTCCCTGTGCTTGCTTGAGCAGTCATTAAATCCACTGAGCTATCTTACAGATCTTCTCTCTCTCTATTTCTTTGTTTTTCTGTAAAGATGGAAGTAACACAAACAGTATGAGCTTGAAATACATGAATATTTTAATAGACATCTGTTGAATCTGGTTATTGTGAGAACTGACATGGTTTTACTGTTAAAATATAGTTAAAGAGCTGGTGAGAATAGCTCTGTGGACTAAGTACCTGCTTAGAAAAGTACAGGGACCAAGGTTCAATTCCTGGCACAACATGGCATACTGGCCCCATCCCGAGGACCTGAATAGGCCACCAAAACCAGCTGTGGTGGAGCACACATGTAATCCCGGCCCTGGGGAGGTAGAAAACAGGAGTATCACTACACCCCCGAGCTGGGAAGTGAGAACTTGTATGCAATACATTAAAAAAAAAAAAAGTAAAATTAACTGTACTATTAAAATGTTTACTGTTAAAATTTTTCTAGCCTGGAAAAATCACGTAAATTACCTTTAAAATGAATGGTATCAAATTAGTTTTGGTCAAACAAGTAGTCTTGCTTTCAGTATCTTCCATGTGAATTTCTACTGTATCTTCCCCTTTAAAAACTTCAAATGAAATTCTAAAATACTTTTTTTTCATGTCCTCTTTCTCTAGCAATAGCAGTATGTTTTGTTAGCATGAAACAATATTCTTATGAAAACTTTAATTTTAGTCTTTGTCTTTCAATAAATTTCTTCACTTTAATTCAAATAATATGTTTTATTTCTTTTTCCAAATATTTAATTTGTTTCTTTTCCTCTTCTAGAAGAGAACAAAAACACATAAAAACATTAGTAATGATATAGAATTTCACTAAACAAAATAATAAAAGTTCAACAAAGGTTGTTATATTACATGTAATTGTCTTCAAATTAATTGTTCAGATTACCAGATGTAAGCATATAAAATTAGTCAAAAAATACAAAGAAGAAAACATAATTAAGAATTGACTGTTCTTTTTAATTTACAAGTAGAAATTAGCAGCACAACTATCTAAGGTCTCATGTGTATATACATATAGTTTTCTCTTTTTCTTCTCCTTTCCCCAATCTAGTTGTTCCTTCCCTTTGAAAAGATCCTTTCCCTTTCACTCTGTCTGTTGTATCTTTCAGATTTTATTTGCAAACACACTGAGAGAAATTAGGGAAAACACACTTTTTAAGCACTTATGAATCAATCTAACAAAGGAAGTAAAAGATCTACACAGTAAAAATTACAGTATTCTTAAAAAGGAGATCAAAGAGGATTTCAGAAAATGGAAATATATTCCATGCTCATAGATTAAAAGAACCATCAATATAGAAACAATACCTTTTACAATAGCACCATGGAAAATGACATAACTTAGAATTCACATAACCAAAGAAATCAAAGATCTGTTCAAAGAAAATTGCAGTACCCTAGGAAAAGAGATTGTAGAGGATTTGAGAAAATGGAAAGATATTCCCTGCTCCTGGATAGGAAGTACCATACTCCCAAAATTACTGTACAGGTGTAATGCAGTCTCTATCAAACTGTCACTAACATACTTCCCAGACTTAGAGAAATCATTCCTAATATTTATTTGGAACCAGAAAAGACCTAGAATGGCAAAGGCAATCCTGGCCAACAAAGACAAGGCAGAAGGCATCACAATTCCTGACTTGAAATTATACTATAAAGCTACTGTGATAAAATCAACATGGTATTGGCAAGAAAATACCATGAGGATCAATGAAATAGATTAGAAGATTTTGAAAAGGTCTCTATGAACACACTCAGCCACCTGATCTTCGAGAGAGGAGCCAAACACACTTACTGGAAGAAAGATAGTCTCTTTAACAAATGGTGCTGGAAAAGCTGGATGTCTACATACCAAAAACTAAAATTTGACCCAGGTCTATCACCATTCACTAAGCTAACGTAAAAATGGATTAAAGATCTAAACATTAAAACATAAACACTCAATATCCTGGAAGAAAAATTAGGAGGAACTCTTGAAGACACAGGGGTAGACAAAGAGTTCATGAACAAACATGTATTCACACAGAAAACACTTGAAAAAATTAACAAGTGGGATCAACTCCTCTTGAGAAGTTTTTGCACATCAAAAAAAAAATTATCAACAAAGTGAAAAGACAAGCCATAACTTTCAAAAAATCTTAACTAATAAAACACTCATACAAAGATCTTCTCTCTAGAATTTATAAAGAACTAGAATACAGTAGAGCCCTCAAATTTAAAGACCCAATCCAGAAATGAGCATCTCCGTTGAATACACATTTCTCAGAAGATGAAATTAAAGAAGCGAATAAATACATGAGAAAAGGCTCCACATCACTAGCCATTTGTGAAATGCAGATTAAAACATCACTGAGATAGCATCTCAATCCAGAAAGAATGGCCATCATAAATAAATCGACCCACAACAAACGTTGTAGAGGACGTGGGAAAGAATTGACTGTTCCTTTCAATTTACGAGTAGAGGTTGTGGGAAAAAGGGAACACTTCTCCACTGCTGGTAGGAATGTAGACTTGTGCAAACATTATGGAAATCAGTGTGGAGACTCCTCACAAAACTAGGACTGGAAATCCCATTCATGCCAGCTATACCCAAACAGGGAGTGTTCCTTGGAGGAACTGAAAACATAGCATAGTGATATATGTGTATCTATATGTATAGCAGCGCAGTTCATGGTAGCTGAATCTTGAAAACACCAACATGGCAGTCACATGAGGAACGGTTGAAAAAGATGTGGTATTTTTATACAATGGAGTATTACACAGCTGTAAAGAATGATAAACTTGAAGCATTTGTATTGAAGTGGATCCCACTTGAACATAAGTGAAATAAACCAGTCCCATATATGCAGGTATTATGTAGGCTAGCTAGTACAAGAAATCAAAAGAAGAAATACAAATAGAAAGATATAACACATCTAAAAGGAAAGCGAGATTGGACAATGAGGAGAGGGTAAGGAGAAAAGCTGAGAAACAGAACAGGAACAAAGCCATACATTTGTACACACAAGATGGGCAAGGAAAAAGATCCTGAGAAACATCATCATGTTTTTGAAAGTAGCAGTTAAATTGTAGGATTCTTGACCCAACTGTCTATTGACACTGATACCTGTGAACCAAGCAACTGCACTGAAGATAGCAATGTGTAATAGAAGGGTCATGCGTGGAATGCCTGCCATTCTAGTCTGCTAAATACATACTTCCTGTCATTATATACCAATTATTACCATACTGCCTCATAAGTAATTTTTTGGGGGGTTTAATAAATGGATAAAAAAGATACAAGAGAAAAAATGTTACAGGACTGTTCCAATACAAGGCTGTGTATATGGTTAGATTTCTAAATTTCTTTGTAATAATGAGTATAGTACTATTTTTAAAATATTATTTTCCTCATATTCTGTAAGGACGTAAAATTTGATACATCAATACTGAAAAATATCTGTTCAATGTTATGCCTAAGAAGTTTGATATTTAGACAGATAGTTAGGGTAAACAACTGCATAGGTTGTAGGGTAATAAACCACTTCTCTTCTGGATGGTTAACAACCTAAGTTTCCAGATCAAAAATTGTAGAAATGGAAGGGCTACAAGATCAGCTAACATTTTGGCCCTAGAATTTCAAAGTCAGTGAAGACTCAGGACTTAGGAAAACCTGTACTGTAACATCAAGAAACTCAGTTGTGCCCCAAATTTTCTGATTAAGGAGATTATGGAGTGACACAGGAAGATAATCGATGATCTATAGTGTGCCTGGGGAGAGTCACATGGAGAGAAAAATTTCTCTCAGGCTTTCACAGAGAGCAAATTAGTCAAGCAATGGCCATGACTCATCTACATGGCTGACACTGACAAAGCATCTACAAAGTGAGGTACAGGGTTTCAGGATTAACCCTGAGGGGAATTGACTGAACTAATCACATACAAAAGTTCCATTTCTTGTTATGTAGGTCTTGCTTTATCTTTGTCTTAACCATCCAGCAGAAAAGTAGAAAGATGAGGTATATGAAGCAAAGCCATAATAATATGCTTAGCTGTAAATGGCTCTAGTCAACAACTTCTGTGGATAACCCACTACTATTGTGTTGGAAGAGGGGATACAAAGGAAGGACCATTATGTATTTGTGTATACAGAACAATTAGAATAAATATGTAGCTACTTTCATGTAATTTATGAGAAGAAAGATTTGCACTAATAGTGTTTGGACAGGCTATCCTGTGTGCTTCTTGTACTACGGATAATCACAAGAAAGATAACAGTGTAAAAAGTATTAATTATTGAAACTGTACTATAAATCAACTTTAAAAGTAGATAAGTATAAAGCTACACTCTCTTAATTCAGTAAATAGAAGCATCTGCTCTAATAGTGTTTGTAAATAGAATATCATGTCTGCACCTTGTACAACAAAACTAAGAAAACAAAATGTAATATATTAATTATTGAATCTGTCCTACTAATTTGATTTGAAACTGTCTCATTGCTATTTGTTCTTCAATAAACTTATTGAGAAAAAAATAACCACCATTGTGAAAATATCCATGTTCCCAAAATTGTTCTATGTTGTATTCTTAAATTGGCACTACTATATCATTTAAGCAGGTAAACATACAATGATGGCTGAATATAGACTGATACAGTTGTCATTTTCTATTCTGAATTAATGTTCTCAACATTCATTAAAATTGAATGATCACTTTCTATTGGTGAACATCATAATTAGAATGTTATGGTTTAAACTTTCTACAAAAAGGAATCTGCCTTGAAACATGTCCATTGAAAGTTGAAACAAGGACATTAATTTGTGCAGAAGATGTTCATGTATATTTTAGCAGAATTTCAGAAATTTTATTCATTAAGAACTTAATAAGTGATGGCAGTATTTTTTCCACTACAGTTCCTTTTTAAAAAAAATTAGACACATGTTTTATGTATCTATGGAGACATTTATTTTCTGTTTATGTACTAAATTCTTCAATTTAGGTTTAGTATCTTTAGGAAATTTCAAAACATCTTCCACTTGTCATACCTTTGTCACTGCAACAACTGTTACAAAAACTACCTACACAAATATTATGAGAATTAAATTAACTAAAATTAATATTATGTCAATTTAAGAGTGGAGTTAAAAAATTTGCTAATGTTGTAAATTGGAGTCTTACTCAGCTATACAAAAAAGGTATTTTAGGCATTCATACATAAATGTATGCAACTAGAGACCACACTCATATGAAATATATAAAATTGTATGGATATTGTCTTGTCTCCCTAGCATAAGAGATTGAAAGTAAATAAAGTCCAAAATTGTATGGATATTGTCTTGTCTCCCTAGCATAAGAGATTGAAAGTAAATAAAGTCCAAAATGTACAATAGATATTGAGAAAGGGAAAGAAAATGCTCAAAAGGAAAGAACAACTGGAACTGAGAAAAGGAGATGGAAGGTAAAAACAAACAAAAGATTATCTTAGAAAGCTAAGGTAATTGTACTACTAATTTCTATTGGTTTATTTAAAAGAACAGTTAATGCTTAACTGTTTGATCAATATTGCACACTTATATCTGGTAACCTGAGCAACTACTATGTAAGATAACAATAAGTAATGTAACAGAAATTTTTAAGTTGCTATCATCTTGTTTTGAAATTATGTCATATTTTTATTGCTTTTTTATGTATTTAATACAGGGTCTCACTACCCAGATTAGACTCAGAGTGATCCTCCTGTTTTCAGGCCCCCAAGCGCTGGGGCTACAGGCACGCATGCCAACACACCCAGTCTCAGTCTCCATCTCAGCACACCCCAGAGAGCAGGGCACATGTGGAATGAATACCTTGGTCCCTGTGTTTGCCTAAGCAGGTACTTTAATCCCCTGAACTATCCAGAAGGTCCTTTGCTTTCATTGCTTTTTAGAATTCTCTTTCAAATAAAAAACATTTTAACTGGTTATATTTATAGTCATAGCATTCTGCAAAAAAGTTCTTTTTGAGACAAGTTAAACAGTAGATATACATGACTTATAGCACACAATAAGCCATATAAAAATAACTTAGTTTTTCCTGTGTTGGGAAAAGGAGAAAAAAACCTTGGTCATAGTTTCCTCACAGTATCGTTGGTCTTTCAAGCATGTCCAGACATTTGCTGCACAGAGTCTTGTAGAATACAAGCAGGATTTGCATATTAGACTGTGAGGTACCTTTCCAGAGGCTCATCTTTCACATGCTTAACTTAGAAATTTGAAGACTAGACTCAATCCAGACCTCCATTTGTCCTAATAAAACACTTCCTTTCAAACAATTTCTGTATTTCAGCTGCCAGAAATATTTTTCAAAAATATTTATTGACTCCTTTATAAGGTTAATTGATATAAAACAGCAGTATGTTTTCCTTTGAAAAATAGCAGGCTTTTGACCTTTGTCTGGAAAATAAACAAAATATATTTTATGTCATTATGATTTATCAGAGGGATGAAATGTTATCCCCTTTTCATTTTCTTTTTTCTTGTTCTGGAAGGAAATCTAAGTTTTGGTCTTTGCATCTGCTTCTGTGTCCGCTTCATGTTGCTTGTTGCAAAAACAAGACAGTTTTTCTCTAGTGTAAGCAACTATTTGAGCACTGCATTTGACAGCTTTCTTTAGAGAGAAAGATGATTCTCTTGAGGAAGCCAATATTTACGATTAACCTAGTCTTCTTGAGAAGGGAGCTGATATATGTTTTTCACCACAAAAAAATGTTGACACATTTTAAAAAAGAAGTGAATTCATTCTTAAATACTAAGATACTAGGGCTGAATCTAGAAAACAGTAGGAATTTTTAAAAAGATAGTATTTGTACCAACATAGGCAGTATTGAGCATATATATATATATATATCCCCGGGATGGCTGCATGAAAATTTTGCCTTAGAAGAGATAGAAGAATGGGAGTACACTGCCAGTGTACAGTGCGCTTTTCACATCAAGTCTCTCCCAAACCATTAGATGCTCTCACTTTTTCTCATCTACTAACTGGCTTCTGTGCTGTAGCTACCACCCGAGATAGTGCCCACCTTCTTTCTCTCTTCAGTGACTTTCTTTGCCTACTCCCTTTAGTGTCGCATCTTTGCTTTGTCCTATGTCATCCAGTGACATGTCATTGTCTCACTCTATTTTTTTTTTAATTTTTGTTTTATTGAAGTACAAATATCAATCAGACAGTTTTAAGATACCTTAACAAGACAGATTCGATAAATTAATACATTTCAAACTGTTTTCATAATGTTTTGGTATCGTACAAGGTGCATATATGATATTATATTTACAGACATTATTATAGCAGATGTCTCTTATCAGTAAATTAAGAGTGTAGCTGTTTACTTATCTTATTTTTTATACCTGAATTATATCAAAAATTCAATAATTATTTTCCTAGTGGATGACCATAGTACTAGAAGCCGACATAATATCCTGTCCAACCACCATTAGTGCAGATCTTGCCTCTCATAGGATTATGTCATAGTCTCACTCTTGATTCCCAGATATTAAAGATCAGTGAAGCAATGATGATGATATTTCATAGTCAATATCTCATATTAAGTTTTTCTGGTCATACTTGTGACAAAACTCAATCAAAGCAAAATTCTCTTTAAGAAAAATTCCACGACACTATAATTTTGCTCAATTATAATTATGTTCATACCATAATCAACTCTTTGAACACATTGAACTTTTTTGGCTAACATTTAATTTCTTTCTAGTGATGTAATATCTTCTTACCCACAGAATAAATTGAACTATATACAGAAAATGGAGCAGGGAAAAGAACTGTGAGTTTTGAATTAGTTTAGGATTTGATAATTTTTCAGTTATACACTGTGTCTGTATTCAATATTTTATTTTATTTGTAAGAATTGCATAATTGTTCTTAGAGATGACTTACGTCATTGTTCAAGGGATTGTCAAATATAACTAGTGAAGTTATGATTGTTGATATAATTTAGCATGAATTGTTCAAGGTTTTAAGCTTTGTTTTTATTCAATCTAAGTAACATCTGCAGTAGGAGATGAAGCACCTCCTTTCATAGCCAAGCAAACAATGTGAATTCCTTTTTATTCAGGATTGAACTAAGTATTGCAAGGTACTGGGCATATGTTTTCCACAAGATTTCATTTGACTGCAAAGTTTTATGCTTTATATCACAGTAATCTGTCAATATTCTAATCAGTTCTGTGAGATGTTTACTCTAAATTATCCATTTTGTTTCTGAGTTTCTGGGTTTTAAGCATGCAGCAAAGTACTGAAATGTGAGGCTAATCTCCAACTCATTAATTAAATACTTCTGAGTAATCTAGCAACATAACATTATTTCAAGTGAGGAATCAGAATTTCTGCTAAAACATTTCAGATGCAGATTTGGGTGCTGTGACTCACATATATATTAAAATTGTCACTACATATGCACTGTGGATGGCTCCTTGCTGGTACAAGACTCCGCCCAGACCTGTACACTTCCTGAGGTAGGTACATGCTCAGGAGGGACCCTTGGCTGCTCCTATACATTTTTTGATATTGAAATCTTATTTCTTTTCTTTTCTTTCTTTCTTTTTCAGAGCCGGGGACTGAATTCAGGCTGTTGAGCTTCCCAGGCAAGTGATTATTCTACTGAGCTATCTCCCTGACCCCATGAAATCTTATTTCTAATTGATCATTCTTTGAATTTTTCTATACAACTTCCTATAATCAGCATTCATAAAATACTAATTTGGACCATTTTAGCATTTCAATTGTTATTTGAATTAATCCAAATTAATTACTAATAGGATATAATTTGATATTTTAGCTGTACAAGATAATATTCAATCTTTGAAGCATATAAAGTGAGGCAAGAAACATATATACAATTAAAAACTATATATAGCTATATATAATTGTTAATGACATGTATGCACAGCACACAGACACAAGCATGCAAAACACATCCCAGGAGAATAACCTTCCCCCTTCTCTGTCCTACTTGAGGCCAAATCTTTGCCTCTAACAGGTTCCTTGGGACTTTCTCACTCCTCTCTTGTCTCTGCTTCCACTCATCTTTCATTTTCTGAACTGCAGCTGACACAAACGTCATCTCTGATAGCTAAAAATATAATGTATCTGAATTCCTCCAAAGGAGTAGTGTACCTGCATTCTCCAGGGTTATAAGGCACCTCATTCTTTTTTTTTAAGAGGAAAAGAACACAAAAATAAATAGCAAGAAAAAAGATAAAAACAGAAAAAAAGCAACACAGAACAATAATATGGTACACAATATGAAAACAAGAATAGAAAATTAACATTGATTGTTATATTAGGTATAATTATCATCAGATTTGTTGCTGAGATTACCAGATATAAGCATGCAAGATTGATCAAGCAAGTAAACATTAACTCTTCCTTTCACTGAACCTTAATTATTTTTCTTCCTAATTTTTAACTTTTTATTTTTTAAATTTAATTTTGAAAAGAGTATAAAAATAACAGATGCAACATTAGAGACAATGCACATTTAAAAGAACAAGATGAAAGGTATTCAACCATGGTTGTTACACTGCACATTGCTGTTCTCAATGAAGTTGTTCATATTATAGATATTAGCATGTAGAGATGGTCAAAGAAAACAAAATGTAGACGTTAACTGCGACACTTAAAAAACCAAGAGAAGTAGGAAAAGAAGTACAATCATCTCGGCCATCCTGTGTAAATACTTACATGGTTTTTTATTCCTTCCTCTTTTTTTTTATTTCTTTTCTCCTTTCCCTCATCTCAATAGTAACACAGAAATAACCTGAATATAGAGACACTGCATTCCATGGCCTCTTATACCTTTCCAATTTGGGAAGCTTCCACTGGCTCTTCACTCTGCTCCCTGTACCACTCAGTTATTACCAATGTCCTAGCCACTGGAGCTTCCCACAGCCTGTAGCCTTGAATGAGGCAATTTCTGAGTAAAGCATGTTTGCCTCCTGCCACCACTAACATCAGCCTGGCTGAACAGAACTGTTCTTGCCATCTCAGCATGTAACTTAGCCCTTCACATACTCAAGCACACATATGCAGTGCTTCTCTCCTGCATCTGGTCCCATGTTACTCTCTTCTACTTCTCCAATGGATCTCACTCTTTTATATCATTTTCTGCTTACTCATTTGGCAGAGTGAAATGAATCATACATAGTTTGGATATTGTTCATCATTACAGATAATGTTTGTAAAATTTATCCAGCACATAATAAAATAGTTAGCTTTTGAGTGAATAAATAGGTGAATGCATTCTTTAGCAGTTATTGTCTCTACATAAGGTAGTGCCAATAATCACAATAGTGATTCAAAGCTGTTGTTTTATTTTCTTAGAGGTCTAAAGAGAAAAAAGTTTGCCAAAATAAAAGAATGAGGTTTCACTGTCCATGAATACAGGATAAAAATCATATTTAAACCAGCTTCTTCACATTTCTTTGATAACTCTTTCCCTAATCTATGAACCAACCACCCAACTCTTTATGTTGTAAGACATATAGTTTTTAGATTGAGTTTTATGCAGTATAAAAAATAAAAACAATTTTTAAAACCATATGACTAGATAATAAAGAATTAGCACTATCATCAATTAACTTGACAAATAAGCAAACACTGATGATCTTAGTAATGAAATCGTTAATCTATAATTTCCATGAAAACTGCCTATAAAAGTTTCCTCTTCAAATTTTGTTACTATAAACATTACGAGAGAAATAACACAGCATGACAATAAAAAAGGTGATAAAATGCTATTGTCCTATATTTTAGAGTCCTGGGTTATAAAATGGTACAAGGAATTCTCAAAACTTCATAATACTATATGCTGGGAGGGCTTTATAAAACTGACATTGTTCTGTTGATAGGAAAAGAAGATAGTCCTCTTATTGTTATGGTATTTGTTTGATTCTATTTTGCTATAGCATACAGGTCTATAAATTATAACAAATAATTAGAACAGAGCACATTCAATTTCCTATGAGATTTATTTACTGGTATTTTCTAGTAGTAAGCCACTTATCCTGGAAACTTAAAAACCTATTATGTTTAACTTTTAGATCTCATAATTCCATGCATAATTTATGTCTACATAGTTCATATCAATTCACTTTTGAATTAAAGTGAAACCAGAATATTTAGGAAGTACATAAAATAAGTAACAATCATTCTACAGTGAGTCACAGTCTTTTAAAAGTGTATTCACCAACATATTTAAACAATATACACTATGACCTATGAGATTTGTTATTACCCAGTTATAAAAATAAGAAAATATTAATTGATGCAAAGTCCAGACATAGGGGATGCTAATTTCTAATTAAATTACTTCCATAGGGTAAGCAAAGCAAGTACACTGATATTATGTTGAACATGAGCACTGTGGTCTAATGACCTGGCTTCTAATTTCAACTTTATTACTATTAGGTAACTGATTTCTAAAGCATTTGACATCTCATTGAAAATTAAATTAATTTCAATATCCAATTTATAGTTTTTTCTGAATACATATATGATAATAAATGTAGATACTTATTTAGTGACTTGAAGCTCATAAAATAATAGCAGATGCATGCTGTTCCTAGTATCTTTTTCTCCAATAGTAGAATAGAAACTGTTGGCAAAAATTTATAAAATCATACAATAGCATAAATACAGTTCTAAGTGAGCAAGTATCAGAAGGTATAAAGAACAGGCAAAAGTGAGATGTGGAATAAACATTTACATTTTCAGAATTTTAACTATAAAATTAAGGAAAACAAAGGCCATTTTGGCTAGTATAAATAATTTTCAGTAAAGGGAATTTTAAAAATAGTACATCAAACTAATGAAATCATACTCCTGATTCTTGTTATGGTTTATGTCTGGCTGTATCCAGAAAGCTTCATGTGGTGTTAGGTTGAACTTTTTAGAGGTGCTTGGATGTCAGGTATGCACTGCTGGGATTAAGGCTGCCATACTGAGAGTGGAAGTGTAGTTCTGGCTGCAGGTAGCCTGAATGGAATGTAAGAGCCAAGAAGGAAGCTGCTATCATCGCTTGCTGCTTGCTGCCTTCCCTACTTGGTGATGGATGGTATTTCCCCTGTGACGCTCACCTGCAATGACGCTCACCTCCCTGGGAGCCCGCCAACTGAGGACTGAGACCATTAGAAACTGTGAGTGACAACAGTCCTTAACCACTTTTAAGCTTGAGTGTTGACTGTTTCTTCTCATCAATAAGAAAAGTAGCTAAGAGTTTTTTATTAAATTTTTTGAGAAAAAATTGAAGTGAGACAGCTTCAAAACAGATTGATAGTAGAACTGCAACAATTAATACATTGCATATTTTTGCCTTTGTAGTAGTCATTCATAGCACAGGGTGCAGACATGATATTTTGTCCAAATACTATTAGTACATATCTTTCTCTTTATTGAAAGAGAAAGCAGCTATATATCTATCCTAACTATTTTGTATATACAGATACAAAACGGTCCTTCACTAATATCACCTCTTTTTTCTTTGGCTTTGTCAGAGATGGGTATTCCATTGCCATCCAAATATTGCAGGTGCATGAATTCAGCAAAATATTCCAATATAGTCCAGTAGACTGCAATAGTAGTGGCGTATGCACAGGACTGGCAATGTCTGAATCTGATGACTTAAGTCTTCCACAGCTCAGCATGTTAACATGGCTTCACTTTTCATACCTTGTTTTTATACTTTTCTCCTGGATAGTTAACACCAAGATAAAGCAAGACCTATATAACAAGAAATGCAACTTTTGTGTCTAACAAGATCAGTCAAGTCCCCTCAGGACTTATCTCAGAACCCTGCACTGTACTTTGTAGATCCTTTGTCAGAGTCAGCCATGTGGATGAGTCATAGTCATTGCTTGACCAATTTGATCTCTGTGAAAGACTGAGAGAATATTTTCTCTCCATGTGACTCTCTTTAGGCACACTGTACATCGTTGATCACGTGGCCCCATAATCAACTAAGAGGTTTTGGTATCTGAAGTGGAGCCAGTGACTAAGTGGGTAAGGAAGTTTTGGAATTGGCTTTCAGGAAAAGTTTGGAAATGTTTGTAGCTTCCCACTGAAGGAGCATCCTAGAATGCTTTAAACAGTATGTGCTGAAAGATTCTGGTGAGAGCTCAGAAGACCAGGATGCAGGTAGAAATGTTTACAGTAAAATCCAGGCTCAGCAGTTCTCTATGGGCAGGATTTCACTGGCTGTTGGACTCTGGATCATATGTGTATGCTTTGTCAAAAACCTAGGTCTCCATTTACTCATATTCCCACTTTACCAAAATGGAGATTAAGTGTGGCATATTAATTATCTTGCAGAAAATTTTTTTTTTTATAAACGGAATTGAAATCAGGCCATTGTGCTTGCCAGGCAAATGCATATTCTACTGAGCCATCTCCCCAACACTAAGAAAAGATTTTAACATAATCTCATATTGAGGTGTGGTAATATCTTGGCTTCTGTTGGGGGTTTAGCCAGCTCTATGTTTGGAATCAATCATGAAAAGGCCAGAAGAATAATTTAGAACATTTTTCATTTGGCCAGAAATGTAGCAACTATAAAGCTGAGGACTGCAAAGACAGAACAGATCAAAACTTGATTGGTGCTGAGAAGGAAAGCGACAGTGGAATAAACACCATGATGATGTCATGGAACAGAGCAGAACTCCATATTTTGCAGTCTCAAGGTTGCAGTTAAAAGACTTTGAACAGAGAATCCAACTGCATTATATTCCAGGGTGGCAGTGTGTGGAGGGCACCATAGTCCGGAAGCCTTCGTTTCTATTCCTTTTATGGATATAAGTTACACTTCCTGTAGAATAGCTGCATCATGACTTCCTGCCTCGTGTTCCTTCGGTTAGATTTCCTGTCACATGCTCCTTTAGTTGATCACCTGAGTATTGTTAGCCTATAGCATTACCCTAATATACCTATGTCATTAGTGACGTTGACTTCCCTTCCCTCTGCTATATAAGCTGTATCTCTTCCTTGAATAAATGAGACTTGATCAGAATCCTGTCTTGTCTCCATTTCTCGTGCACCTGTTCTTTGTCTTCGTCAGTCCCCTCTCCTCCCCTAGGTGACCTGCGTTGACTGACCCGCTGGACGGGACAAGTGGCGCCCAACATGGGGCTATCTGGTACGGAGGATTCAGTGAGGGACCCGTCCGAGTGGCGGCCGAGTGAAAGTGATAGAGGTCCGCGCCGTGGTTGCCTGCTGCGATGTCTGGATCTCGGTAAGTGGACGGCAACCTTTTTTCCCTTTTCCTTTGACAATGGGACAGGCATTAAGTAAGCATGAGATATTTGTCGACAGTCTCAGTAAAGCATTGAAGGCGCGAGGAGTAAAGGTTACAGTAAAGCAGTTATGTATTTACTTTCAGTTTATTCATAAAGTGTGCCCTTAGTTTCCCTTAGAAGGAACGATTGACTCAAAAAGATGGCACAGGGTGGGAGACGCCTTACAGGATTATTACAGGGTCTTCGGGCCAGAAAAAGTTCCCGTAACGGCTTTTTCCTACTGGACACTCATTAATGAGATTCTCCAGCAGAGACATTGGAATCCTTTAGTTAAAAAGGCGGTTGCCGAGGGGGAGCAAGTCCTTCAATCATCCGCACATAACACTCCCGCTCTCTCTCAGGCGGAGTTGGATTCTCTTTCCTCTGAGGATGAGGAGGAGTTAGAGGACCCTGACTTTCCTCCTCCTCCCAATGATCTCTCTCCTCTTATTTACGAGGAGATGGTGGCGGCCCCTCCGCCACTTCCACGTGCGGTGGCTCCTTCTATTTACCCAGACCTGTCTGCTCTTAACAATCAGGCACCTAATAATGGTGGTCCTGAGGAGGACACTGTGGACTGGCAGACGCTAGGCTGTGAGGCTGCTCAATATCGCCCGCTGTCGCCGCTGGCTCAGCCTTCTCAGAATTTACAGGAAAAAGGGGAATCCTTGGACATGTTTAAGGGCCTGGAAAATGAAGTGAGGGACCTTCGTAAACAGTATTACTTGGAAAAGCAGCGTTTTGATCTCACTCAAAACCTTGCAGTGCTCCATCAGAGGAGGGCTGACCACGAGGCAGCAGCCATCTTGCCTCCTTCTTCTCAACCCAGTTATAAGAACAAAGACAAGATGGCCGCCCATTGGGCATTTCCTGTGACTGAGACAATGAGGCCAGGAGGCGAGGGAGAACAACCCCAGGCCATCAGGGCATGTGCTCCTCTTGATTTAAAATTACTGAAAGAATTAAAATCAGCTGTTACCCAGTGTGGTACAACGGCCTCTTATACTCCTGCCCTACTGGGATCAGCAGCCCGGGGATGGCTTGCCCCTGAGGACTGGAACACACTGGCTGAGGCTGCCTCATCAGGTGGTGACTATTTGCTTTGGAAGTCAGAATACTCTGATGGTTGTCGTGAAATAGCTAAAGGTAATGCACAAGCAGGAAACAGCTGGACCTATGATATGTTAACAAGATCAGGGGATTTTTCCACCACTGAAGCTCAAATTCGATATGAGGCAGGACTGTTTGCTCAGATTCGTGTTGCTGCCTCTGGAGCGTGGAGAAAACTACCCTCCAGTGGGGAGGGTAGTGCCTCTTTAACTAGTATCAAGCAGGGACCCGAGGAGCCTTTCTCAGACTTTACACATCGGTTGCTTCAGGCAGCTGAAAGATTGTTTGGCAGTGTTGAATCTAATTCTGACTTGATTAAACAATTGGCCTTTGAAAATGCAAATACGGCGTGCCAGGCTGCCATACACCCTCACAGGAAAGGTTCAGATCTTTCAGGCTATATTCGCCTTTGTGCGGACATAGGACCCTCTTATCATCAGGGTCTGACCATGGCCGCGGCACTGCAGGGTTATGATATTAAGCAGCTTCTGTCTCAGAGGGAGAGAGGCAAAATTAAGTGTTTCAATTGTGGAGGAATTGGTCACGTAGCAAAGAACTGTGGAGGAAAACAGCCACAAAAGGGCAGCTCTAAGCAGCCAGGACTTTGTCCGCGTTGCAAGCGAGGCAACCATTGGGCAAGGGAATGTAGGTCAAAAAAGGACAAGGATGGCAATGCTCTTCCTCAGAATCAGGGAAACGGGAAGAGGGGCCGGCCCAAGGCCCCTACACCCGGATGTAACCCTGGGGCAATGGGTTTTGTCCCATCCAACAATCCATTTCAGACCTCATTAGAGCCACCCCAGGGAGTGCAGGATTGGACCTCAGTGCCGCCACCCAAACAATACTAACTCCTGAGGATGGAATTCAGACCCTCCCCACAGGCATTTTTGGCCCTTTACCTAAAGGCACCTTCGGGCTTTTGATTGGGCGTGGTAGTGCGGCACTTCAAGGCCTTCA
>PVKA01006156.1:0-85362 GCA_004027165.1 Ctenomys sociabilis | reverse complement strand
AAACAAGAAAGGACAAGAGTCACTGCTCACTGTTTCCTTTACTCTTGGGTGTTTTCACTGTGTGTTAAAAGCCTGTTTTCACCAAAATAGCAATTTTCTTCCTGAAAAAATCACATGTTCCCAGCAGATATTAGCAACTTCCAACACGATCTCTAGGAATAATTCGCAGTTCTGAACCATGCTTTAGAAAAACATTTCCAGCAGTCTGTGCAGGATTTATTCCTATTCCATCATTGGTAATAATTGCACTTGTTGCTGCAGGAACTTTAAATTCCTCTGCAGCAAACTTTAAGACTGCTGTGAAAGGTGTACTTTCAGGAACACTCAGTACTTTGTACGGCAGCCGCGGGTCTGACGTCAGCGTGATCTTAAAGGACACCTTCGACATGGTGGCCTGGAAGACCGGGCCGGCCCTGAGCGCGCCCCAACCCAACCTTCCGCGGTCCGGACTTAGGAGGAAGCCCATACAGCTGTTTTGAAAACACCCGTTTTCACTATTAGCACAGGAATATACTACCATACCTGGCCGAGATGCTATTTTTAAATTTTCTTTTTATGCTTAATATGAGTTGGAAGGTGGTTGTTATCTGTGATATACACAGTTAAAACTTAGAGGTGACACCTTTCTGTTTTCTGTGCATTGATATGTGCTGCACTTCATAGCTTACACAGTTTGAACTACTTTTTGATACAACTAGGAGAAAACCAGTTAGAGTTTGTAATAGAATTTCTGTACCACAAATCATTCAGCCATTCTTTTTTGTGAATCACAGTGTTGAAAGTCTTCAGCCCCTCAGTTCTTTTCCATGGTCATATATCACAGATAACAACCACCTTCCAACTCATCATATTAAGCATAAAAAGAAAATTTAAAAATAGCATCTTGGCCAGGTATGGTGGTACATACCTGTAATCCTAGCACTACAGAGACTGAGCCAGGAGGATCACAGTAACTTCAAGGCCAACCGGGGCTACATAGTGAATTCAAGGCAGCCTGAATTACATAGCAAGACCCTGTCTCAAAAACAAAACAAAACAAAAAACACCAACAAAATAAAAAACAAAAAACATAGTACCTCCCTGAGCTTACAGTCTTGTAGGGAAAATAAATGGTGATAACACCATGAGATTATAAGGGGAGTCCTAAAGGCACCAGCACAGAAAAATGACAAGTCAGAGATAGCTTCTGGAGAGAAGGCCTTTTAAGCAGATACCAGAAGGATCAATAGATGTGAGATGGGTAATGAGAAAGCAAGCAGAAAAATGTGTTCTGAGGCAGCAGCAAGAGAGTTAAGCAGGTGTTGACTTTGCTGAGCACTGCTTGAAAGGGGCATGTTGGAGACCGGCATATTCATCCTAAAAGCAACAGGCAATCCTCCGAAGGGCCTTAGGCTGTTAGGCAGATGCTCCTGAGAAGCTCACTGTGGATGTGTGTTAGAGAATGGAGCAATGATGATAAGACTGGAGCGATATAGACAAAGGTAATGTGAACATAAAGGTGAGGATCAATCTAAGGTCCTGTCTAAGGCATGAAGACAGAGACAGAATGATGCCAAAATAAGAAGCCAAAGAGCCAGTACAATGGGGAAAAGGTATGGCACGGGAAGAGTCCTAGCTAGAAACTAGAGGAGATATACATTTGTTTAAAAAAATGGGTGGGGGACTTCCTATCTGAGCATAATTTGAGGAATCTGTCACCTCTTTTCCAGTAGGCAGCTGTCCCAATGGCAGGGACAGAAAACAAGCTACAACACTTTAGTTTGTATCAAACACTGTCCAGAACTTTGCATTTATTCTTTTAAAATCTATTCTATGAGGTAGTAATTATACCACTGACATAATTTATACATGATTTGAGAATATCCTCCAATGGTTCATATGTTAGAGGCTTGGTCTTCGGTGTGACATGCTGGGGATGGAACCCAGGGCCTTGTGCATGTAAGCCAAGAGCTCTACCACTGAGCCAACATCCCTAGCCCCCTCAGTGTGGCAATGCAGAGGTGACAGGACATTTAAGAGGTGGAGTCTAGCGGAAGTCACCTTTGAAAGAGATTAAGGCAATTCTTATAGTACCCTGCATTAGTTTCCATGAAAGAATGTTACAAAAAGAAAAAACCTAGCCCCTCATCCTGGCTCCATCTCACCATGTAGTTTCTCTCTTTTTGTGTTTTTGTTTTGTTTTTTGGTCTTTTTTTATACAAGCTTTCACTATGCAATTCAGGTTAGCCTTGGTCTCACTTTGTAGCTCAGACTGGCCTAGAATTCAGTGATCTTCCTACCTCAGTTGGCAGAGTTCTGGCTTATATGCATGAACCACCAAGCACAGCCTGGTTTCTCCTTCTTGCATATATATATACTCTTACCCTTGGGTGAGATTCTACACATGTTGGCATCCACCATGAAATACCAAGTTCAAAAGCCAAGCACGATGGACTTGATTCTCCAAGAGCTGTGAGTTAAATAAAATCATTTTCTTTATAAAGTTACCCAACCTCAGGTATTTCATTATGTAAGAGAAAATGGATTAATACAACTTTTTATCCCTATTTAAAAATTTTGATTTTTATTAGTACATGTTTGCAGTACTACAATGACTATACTCATTGTAAGGAATTGATACATGCACATAGGACATCTCAATTATTTTTCTTCCCCCCCCACTCCCTCTTTTTTTTGTGGTCAGCATCAGACTGATTTATAAGTCCTTACAATATTAATTATTATACATATGGATTTTTTAAAAAATTTAGTCTTTTTTTTCCTAGAACTGGGGACTGAACTCAGGACCTTGCGCTTGCCAGGCAGGTGCTTTTTCTCTGAGTTATCTCCCCGGCCCCTATATATACAGATTAACAACCAGATTTATCCCTATTTATACATAAAAATTATATGCATGGCCTCAAATCACAAAACCAGTTAGTCTAGATTCCATGTCTTAAGTCTTGACTAAACCTAAATTGCCAGGCCCAATCCCCTCATCATATTGGGGACTAAATTTAGAGACTTTGCACTGAGCTGCATCTGCAGCTCTTTTTAAGTTTTTATTTTGAGACCGGCTTTTCCTAAATTGCCCAGAGTCAGGTAAAACTTGTGATTTTCCTGCCTCAGCTACCCAGAGTGCTAGGATTACAAGCATGTGCCACCATCCCTGGCTCAGTCAAAGGCTTGCTGCTGCCTCTCCTAATACAGTACTAAGGCTTGTCAAAAATACACAGGTGGGCCAGGGAGATGGTTCAGTGGAATAAGTGCTTCCCTGTCAAGCTCAAGGGCCTGAGTTCAATCCCTGGTTCTTCAAAAAAAAAAAAAAAATACACAGGTATCTTAGAATCACTGATCATATAGGAATGCATAAGATTCCCTGGCAGAGCACAATAAATGAAAAGATAAAAGGGCTCAAAAAGACCCCACACTGATGTGCAAGAGGTGTTCACATGGGAAATATGTGTGGCAGAGAGGTAAGAGATATTCTAGGGTACCCTCCCAAAAGCAGCAGAGGCAGCTCCTGAGAAAGAAAACAAGTATAGTGTCAAGACACACTGGAAAGTCATAGGAGATGTGCAAGCTGCTGGTTTATTTTTACAACAGGTTGGCTAAATATACCTTATGCAGCTCAAACTAAAAATGATATTTAGTTTTGCAAGGTAAAAGGGAAGAGTACTGCACACAGACAGAATGTATGTCCCAAAATATCACATTTATATACTATCTGATCCCTTACTAAAAAAAAAAAAAAAATGTCCAGGATCATTTGTTGCCTTGGTAAGAACAAATTCAGGGTAATGGGATGAAAAACAGATTACAGGTTACTGAGGAACACACAGATATAATGGAGATATAAAATGATTCTTTGACCTCCTCTGGCTGTAAGAGAACTTCAAAGGAACCAAGGGGAGAAAAAGATTGTGTGCTACACATCTGAATATGAATATGGCTGAACACAAACAGGAAGCCACTGAAAGGGAATTGATGAAAATCCAAGAAAGAGAAGCTGCTATTTTGGAAGGGCCCCATTAGAGGAAAGGTACAGAATGGGAACACAGGCATCATTATCAATTCCGGTTCTCAGAAACAAGAAGGCAGGAAAGGGTGCGTGCAGACAATGTGCAAACACAGAAGTGGGCACATTGCGATGTATGGTTTCTGTTTTCTTCCAAATCATCAGCTGGCAGCCAACTGGGAGTAGCAGGATCAGGGATTTAAAGAACAGGTAGGGAAGTTTGCAAATACCTGCAGCAAAGGCAGAGTGTGCTGGCTGGCAATAAAGTAACACACATTGCAAAGCAACCTCAAACACCCACTTAAAAGTTAGAGACCACAAACCACAAAGTTTCATTCATATGCTCTGCATGCCACAAGCCTCAAGTATTTTCCTAATAATGGAATATATCTTTTCAAGCCATTATAAACTTTGATGAAAATGTAAAATCTGTACTTTTTTTAATGGACCATATTTAGATAGTGACTAAGAACAAGCCTTGAGCAAGATGTGGTGGCACACACCTGTGATCACAGCACTTAGAAGGCTGATGTAGGAGGATAGCTTGTGAGTTCAAGGCCAACCTGAACTACACAGTGAGACACTGTCTCAAAAAGAAAAAAATAAAAGAAAAAGAATAGGCTTTGGAATCTAAGCTGGGATAGAATCCAGCTCTGCCATTTACTAGCTGTGTAATTTTATGTAAGTTTATGATTCTTAGTAACCTATGGTTAAAAGGATTTATAATTATTTGCCTGAAATTTCATGAAGATTAACCAAGATTTTAAAAAAAGATTCCAAGGGGCCAGGAAGATGGCTCAGTAGAATAAACGCTTCCTTGGCAAGCACAAGGGCCTGAGTTCAATCCCTGGTACTGCAAATAAATAAAAATAAATATTTAAAAAAGATCCCTTGTATAAGTGGCAAAAGAAATGGCTAAGTAAATCATAACTGCATTACATTATTATTACTATTACTATTAGCAGCACTATTTTACTGTCTTACATTACTGGCACAGACTCACTTTTAGGGACAGAACAGAGTCCAAAGAGGAACATATGTCAGAGAACTTTCAACCTCCACATAATCTCAGCTATATAACAACCAATGACCCAGCCAGGACCTGCTAGATAGCAAGTTTTTTTTAACCTGTAAAATAAGGGGACTAGACTGGTAAAAACTCCCAAGACCTTTATCGTTTGGGTATAAAGTCAATAGTGTTGTGCATCTGAAAATGTGACCTTTCAAGTGACCACCATTGCTGTTCAGCTCTATTATCAACAAGAGTTGAATATAAATCCTGCTCTTCCTAAATAAGAGGTATTTGGTTTCTCTGAGGTTCGATTTTCTCACAAAACAGCAAAAAAGAAATTAATTTACCGGATTGTAAAGATTTAACAAAATCGCCCTTAGGATGGTGCTATTAGCGTTACTCTTCTAATCTTATCGCTTCCCCTAAAATCTGTGAGAATTCTCCCCTTTCCCAAGAGTTACTCGAAAGTAAAACTTGGAAGCCAGGTGTTCCACAGGATGCCCTACTTGAACCCTGTTCACACAGGAGGCCAGTCCTTATTTTCCTAATATATGTTGGAACTTATATTAAAAAGCCGAACTTTGGGAGTGTTAGCGCAGCCAAAGGCATCTCATTAAACTACGCCTTATCTAACTTTCCTCTCAGGTCACACATTTTGACTATCCTCCCCCACGAAGCCACCTTGGGGACCCAAACAACAGGCGGACGCGAACTCAGGAGTAAGGGTCCCAAGATGTAAAATTGGAAACTACTGAGGGGACGCGGACCTCAAAGTTAGGAAGCCTGGGATGGAAACACGTGAAAGCTTTTCTCAGGGACTAACGAGAGGCGTTCTGACAGATGTTCGGCTCTCATTTCGAGAGTTCACAGCTGTATAGGTACCCAACATCCTGTCCAGCCGCCCTGCGGGGCACAGATTTTGGCCACAGTGCCACGAGTGGGTGGGTCCGCACGTGCGGCCACGGCGCCCGAAGCTCTCCCACGGTCCGAAGTTGCAGGTCCTGGCAGCCTTCCAGCAGCGACTCCGCGGGGCTGAGTCCCGGGGTTTGCCGAGACTTGGAGCCCAAGCCCAGCCTTACCTGGAAATGCTCCTGGAAGCGAATGGGGAGAATCTGCGCCATGGTGAGCGCGAAACAGAGGCACGTCTAGCTTAGCCCCGGCCGACTGACGAGCAGAGGCCAAAGCGCAGGCGCACTGTCCCGGGTCAGCCGGTCTTGCGCCCCTCCGCGCGAGGGCAGTGCGTTCCACAGCGTGAGAGCCTTGCGTGGGATCCCTCCGCCCGCCCTGAGGGTCCGCGAAAAGTAGTCCCGCGCGCAACAGCGCTTCCGGCGTCCTCGAGGAAGAGCACTGCTGCTCTGCCTTCCGCTAGTGTCTGGATAGGTAGGTGTGCTCTAGAAAGTAGAGAGGGTCCACAAGTGCCGGGGATCAGTGTGCGCGGAAATGTAGGCCAGGGTGTTATGCGGGAAGGTGGGCTGGATCCGAGAGTGTGTTCGGGAAGGTATTTGCAGTCTGTTCTAGGCTGCTGCCCTAGGAAAGCGCTCCTGATGGGAGTGGGCTAAATTCTGCAACCTCCTGGAGCCACAGGTGTCTACAGAGGTAAATGAAGTCACGCACTACTCTTACCCAGAACTTTCCCGAGTAGAGAGGGGGCAGCCTGGTAGTTGAATGTCAAACTCTGGGCTGTGTTCAGGGGCACTTTTGTTGTTGCCCTTCGTGTTTCTTTTTTTTTCTTTTTGGCAGTACCAGGGTTCGAATCCAAGGGTGCTTTACCACTGAGCTTCACTCTCAATCTTATTTATTTACTTATCTGAGGCAGGGTTTCACCATGTTCAGGTTGGTCTTGAACTCCGTAGCCCAGGCAGGCCTCAAACTCGTGGTGATCCTCCTGCCCCAGCCTCTGAGTGCTGGGGTTATAGGTGTACCCCACCAAGCCAAGGCTTGTCTGTGGATTTTCAATCCTCGTACCTCAACCTCCCAAGTAGCTGGAATTACAGGCATGCACCACTGACCCTGACTGATGGTCACTTTTTATTAAGGCACATAAATTATAAAAATATGAAAGGAATCCTGGAAATGTGTGTTCCTTAGCAAGGTGTAGGCATTTCTTTAGAAAACATCTTTCCTGGCTCGAACTGGTTTCTAGGAATACTCCCAGATTACCAATGCTAAGAGTTTGAAAAGATCATCTGTCTAGCAGCAAATGACCAATCAAATGCCAGTGAGGACCACCCGGATTAATCTGTGGTCACTTAATAGTAGAGTAGGTCAGGGTTTGGGAATATAGCTCCTGCAGGGCAAGTGTGAAGTCCTGAGTTGGAGTCCCAGCACCTAAAAAAAAGAAAAAAGCATTAAAAGTAGTGTAGGTCAAAATTGGTTTGCCCAAGGACCAGTTATTTTCTCTGAAGCAGTGTTTGAAAATGTGCTTTGCAAGCAGTTGACTCAGCTATGTAAAAGAAGCTTGTCAGGAAAGGGATTGGAATTCAGCTTAGGTCTCACAGGTATAATCAAAGTACCTCCATTGTTTCACTTGTTGCTCAAGCTCAATTTTTTTTTTTAAAAGTTTATTAATACAGGGCTAGGGATATAGGTCAGCAGTACAAGTGCCTTCTGGGCAATTTCAAGGTCCTGAGTTCGATTTCCTGTAGCAAAATAAAGTTTAATGATACAATTAAGGGCTTAAGGAAAATGTTAAGAAATGAATTGAAGGGCTGGGGAGATAGCTCAGTAGAATAAGCACTTGCCTGGTAAGCGCAAAGGCCTGAGCTCAATCCTTGGTTCCTCAAAAAAAAAAAAAAAAAAAAAGAAATGTATTTGTCCAGTGTGGATAACATAGTGATGGTGCAATGATTTGTTTGTACAGTAGCTTGACCATCTAGGAACTAAAAAAATATGTTAAAGAATGAAATAGCCAGGCATTCGTGGCACATGCCTATAATCCTAGGACTGGGAAACTGAGGCAGGAGGATGCAATTTGAGCCCAACCTGGGCAATTTCATTGAGTTCCTTTCTCAAAAAGAATAAAAGGGATCTAGGCATAGGGTAGAAGCCTGTAATCTCAGCATTCTTAGAGGTTGAGGCAGAAAAATCCACAGTTGGAGCCCAACTTAGAGAATTTAGTGACTTAAGACCCTGTCTGAAAATTTAAAAACTTAAAAAAAGGACTGGGGATGTAGCTTATTGTGAAGTCCCTGGTTTTTAAAAATATTTATTTTTGTGGTACATTGGATTGAATTTAGGGTTATTCCACTTATTTATTATTTTGGGCCAGGTTCTTACTAAGTTGCTCAATTTCCCAAGCAGGCTTGAATTTGCAATTGCTCTGCCTTTGCTTCCCAGAGGTGAGAATTATAGACATAAAACACCATATCCAGGGACCGGGGAGATGGCTCAGTGGAATAAGCCTTCCCTGGCAAGCACAAGGGCCTGAGTTCAATCTCCAGTTCTGAAAAAAAACACCATATCCAGCTTAAAATTATACATGTCGCCCTAAATTTACCTAGGCTACTTCATTCCCCTTTAAGACTTAAGAATTCCAAGTAAGAATAACTAAAGTAATTTTCAAGATTGGCAGGACTATCTGATTACCACCTTTTACAACATCCAATTCTAGACCTCTGTCCTGGGAGTCTCCAGCCATTGTCCTAAACTTATAATCACCAATGTTCCGGGAAAAGCAGAGCAGTACATGAATGAAAGTGCTGCAAACACAGGCAGTCACTTCGTGGAAATCACTCCTCAGATGAGAATTTTTCTGGTGGTACAAAACCAGGACTGAGATAAGATCAGTTGGACCCTGGCCCATTTCAATAACTCATAAATCTAATTTCTGTTTGTTTTTTTTTTTGTGACAGTCTGGTCTTCTTCATCAAAGTGTGTCCCTTCAGCTACTTGAAATAGAGTCCTTTCCTTATTTTCCTTTATTTTGCAATTAAAGCTTTTGCTTATATGTTTTTGTCATCCCTTTAGTCTTAATTTCCATTATCATGTGGCAAATACTCATGCTAGCCAGTGACAGGATAATTTGGTGATATCTGCATACCTTTGGTATCTGTTCTACAGTTATTCTTGCAACCCTCCACATTGTCAATAAAATTCTAAGGAAAATGAGCAGCTCATGGTAAAAAAGTTAAAAATAATTCCCATTCAAGGAAATAAGGCCCCACAAACAAGAGCTGGGAGAAACAGGAGGAATGAGATAATGAAATTATCACAGATTTTAATATGTTTAAAGAACTAAAGGACAAGCTTAAAAATAGCATGGGGCAAAATACACACAGGAAACCTGAAACTATAAAGAATGACTAAGCAGCTTTGAAGAACAAAATAGAAATACTATACATGAAAAGTAAAATAGAGTATAGTAAGACCTTAATATAACAGTGTCTGTTGTTGAGTAGGTATGTAGCTCAGTGGTAGAGGACTTGCCAAGAATGAGTAAGGCCCTATTGCCAGCACTGCAAACAAAACAAAAATTGTAAATAAATGAGACTAGAGGATGCAAAGATATGAACTGAGTCAGCAGCCAGCTAGCAGTCTTGGTTCACTGGTATGGCTATAAAAATTCTACGAACTGGATAATTTCAAAACAACAGAAATTAATCCATGTCACTTCCCTCCTTTCCTCCCCCACCCCCACTGTCTCTCCTTCCTTCTCTCTCCCTTCTCCATTTTAAAAAAAAATTTAGTAAGGATCCACATGGTCTCACTATGTCGATTGGACTCGTAGCGATCTGGCTGTGTTCAGCCTCCCAAGTGCTGAGATTAGAGGGATGCACCACCATGCCTAGTCTCAATCGCAGTTTCAGCGCTCCTTGGGGATCAGGGATTGAACCTCCAACCTCTGCATCTGTCTAAGCAGGCACTTTAATCTGCTGAACTGTTTGGCTGGCCCTCCCTCTTTTCTCCCCTCCCTACTTTTTTGGTTTTTTGAGACAGGCTCTCACTATGTAGTTTAGGCTGGCACCAAACTCACAGCAATCCTCTTGTCTCAGCCTCTGGAGTGCTGAGATTATTGACATGTGCCACTGCAGCCAGCAGAAATTAATTAGTTTATTTCTTACATTTCTGGAAGGTTCAAGATCATGGTACCAGCAGATTCGGTGTCTGGTGAAAGAAGCTCCTAATATAGTTTTTTTTTGGGGCCAGGTTCTTACTAAGTATGATGATAGTATGATGGTACAGTTATTTGCACAGTAATTTGACCAGCTAGGAGCTGAAATATCTTAAAGACTAGAACAGGCAGGCATAGTGATACACACCTGTAATCTCAACACTCTGGGAGACTGAGGGAAGAGGGTATAATGTGAGCCTAGCCTGGGGAATTTAGCAGGACCCTTTCTTAAAATAAAAATAATGAAAGGAACCTAGAAATGGTGGTACAAACCTGTAATCCCAGTCTTGTAGCTACAGTGATTCTCATTGAGCAGACTAAAGTCTCCTTTACCAATCTTGGTGGCAGAATCTAACAGGAAATTTCTACCAAAGCAGAAACAGAGTTAGGATTATAAATACACACCACCGTACCCAGGTGATAGGATGGAGGTCTGCAAGAATAACTGTAGGACAGATATTCCAGGAAGAATACTGTTGCCACTGGCTAGCATGAGTCCATGCTGTGTGAGAATGTAAATTAAACTAAAGGAACAAGAATTTATTTGCAACATAGCCCTGGTACGTTAGTTTCAGTTGTGCATCAAAAGCAGTTTATAAAAGCAAGAAAGATGGATAGAGCTGAAAGACAAAATTTAGTAACTGATATGGGAACTATATCTAAATTCTAGTTTTATGGGAATTTCCTATAGGTGAGGTTTAAAAGTCTACAGAATACTTCTGGTTCCAGAGACTATCAGAGAACTAACGAGAATGAGTAAGTATGGAACCATCTAAGAGCAAGTAGGTGAAAGAGTGAACCTAGTGTGTGTGCTACATTTTTCTAGGGTTATCTGCCAATTCCAGATTGCGTGGCTCTGATGCTAAGAATCTGAGCTCTGTGTTGCCACCATGCCTAGGTCAAAATTGAAATTTTAAGGATGGGCTTAGTGGTTTGTGCTTGTAACTCCAGCACTTGGGAGGCTGAGGCAGGAAGATTGCTGTGAGTTTGGGGCAACTCTGGGGTATGTAGTGAGCTCAAGTCCAGCCTAACTGCATGGCAAGATCCTTTCTCAAACACATAAGCAAACAACAAAGTAATCTATATAGGAGATAAAATATTTGCAAGTTAGGAATCTGATGATGAACTTTTGTTTATAAACGGCATTAATAAACTTTTAACAAACTCAATAACTTGGGCATGGTGGTGCATATTTATAATCCCTGTGCTCAGCAGGTTAAGGTAAAAGATCCTGAGTTTGAGGACACATTGGGCTGTATAGTGAGATCAAAGCTGGCTTGGGTCACATCGTAAGACCTGGTCTTAAAAACCAAAATCCAGAAACTTTATAATAACCTCCAGGGTGTCTAGAAACATGGTTTGGTGTAGTCCCAGTAGGTAAAATCATTGGCTTTTGCTAGGATTGGAGAATTGCTCCCATTTTTACCATGAGAGACAACACTTTAGTGCCTAGTGATACACTTTTGGAATGACCGTAGCCATGGAACTCAAAGAAATGTATTATTTTAAAACTCTTATTCCTTGAAATTTTTTAGGTAACGTATGAATGTCATGGAAAAAATTCAAGAAATTTCAATCCCTGGCATCAGTGGATTAAAAACTCATGGTTGAATATTTGACCTTCAAATTGAAAATTCAAAACAAGAATAAAGAAACTCATTAGGGCTCTCCTTGACTCAGTTAGGGTTATAGATCTAGAGTAGGATTTTTAGAGAAGGAAGTTAAAATATAAGTCAAAAAAATTGAAATTGCTTACCCATAACATCTAGGGTCACCCAAGGTTTTTCATAGGAGACAGAGATGTCTGTGGAGAGGGTGATTGTAGGTTGCCCTGGGCCCCTTTAGACTTCTTTTTTTTTTTTTGGTCTTTTTTTTTGAGACAGGGTCTCACTATGCAGTTCAGGCTGGCCTTGAGCTCACTTTGTAGCTCAGGCTGGTCTTGAACTCACAACAATCCTCCTGCCTCAGCCTCCCGAGTGCTGGGATTACAGGCCTGCACCACCACGCCCAGCCAGACTTCTTCATCATAGCAGATGAGGATTTAGGGTGACCTCACTCTTCTCTGGGAGTAGGTTCAGGATTGCTTTTTAAAAAATTTCAAGCCAAGCATGGTGGTGCATACCTGTAATCCCAGTACTCAGGAGGCTGAGGCAGGAGGATTGCTACAAGTTTTAGGCCAGCTTGGAGTATGAGTTCAAAGCTAGTCTAGAATATACAGTGAGACCCTATCTCAAAACAAAAGATTTCTGAAGTATGAACTGCTGGTTTGATTTAAATAATGTAGACATTAGAAGGTAAAATGGCAGCTGATCAAAAAGTTAATTAGGGGGCTGGCAAGATAGCTCAGCGGTCTAAAGCGCCTCTTAGGGATCGCAGTTCGATCCTCAGCATCACATGCCATGCCAGCCCCTCCCCCCAGGGCGGGCTGAGCTGACCCTCACCCCCCTGCAAAAAAAGAATCCGTGATGTGTAGCGAGACACTGTAATAAATAAATAAATTTTTAAAAAAAGTTAACTAGGGCTGATGAGATAGCTCAGCAGACTAAGCACCTGCTTTGGCAAGCACAGGGACCAAGGTTTGATACCTGGTCCTGCTTGGGGTCCCACATGCCTTGCCAGCCCCATCCAGAGGGTGCGCTGAGCAAGTGACCAAATCTGGGTGTGGTGGCACATGCCTGTGACTCCAGTGCTGGAGAGGCTGAAAACTGGAGGGTCACTATGAGTCCAAGCTGCGTAGTATCAATTACATAAATGAAAAAAAACTAGAGTTTAGGGATGTAGCTCAGCAGCATAAGCGCCTGCAGAAGGTCTTGAGTTCAATCCCAGGTACTAAAAACCAAACCAAACTGGCTCCTTAAAAAGCTAACTAGTCACCATATGATCCAGCAATTATATATACCCACACAAAAACTGTGGAGTTTGGGGCAGGGAGATGGCTCAGTGAAATAAGTGCTTCCCTGGCAGGCACAAGGACCTGAGTTCAATCCCCAGTTCCACCAAAAAAAAAGAAAAAACTATAGAGCACCACTGATCATTTCCAAATGATGGAAACAAAAGAGATATCTGTCAACAAGTGACTAGATCAGTAAGATGCAGTATAACATATAATGCAATATTATTGGGCTGCAAAAAAAGAATAAGATAGTGGTACATGTAAAACAGTTTGCTAAATCCAAGAAGCCAGTCACAAAGACCACATATTCTGTGATTGCATATATAGGAAGTGTTCTGAGAAAAAAAATCTATAGAGATGAAATTGATTGGTGGTTAGCCTTCCATCACTGTAACAAACTGTAACAAATACAACTTATCTGGCCCACAGTTTCAGAGGTCTCAGTCCACAGTTGGCTAGTTCCACTGCTTTGGGCAGTGGTAAGGCAGAATATCTTGGCAATGGGAGCATGAAGTCGGGGAGGCTGCTCACTTCATGGCAACCAGGAAGTAGAATGGAAAAGAGCCAGAGAAGAGGCAGGGGGCAGGATATACCCTTTCAAAGTCACATCTCATGACTGATATTTTCCAACTGGGCCCATCTTCCCATGTCCCATTAAACTATAAACTTATCAGAGAATTAAAAAAAAAAATGAAGTTAGTATGTTCATGAGCCAGTCACTTCTCTAGGCCTCACCGTGGAACATTACTGCTTTGGGGTTCAGGTAATGGAGATGTGGCATGACAGATGAAGTGTATGGGTTTTTCTGAGATATTGAAAATGTGCCTATGACTTTGGTAATAGCTGTACATGTGTGATTATACTGAAAACCATTGAACACTTTAAGTTGTGTACTAATTGCACATCAATAAAACACTTTTGACAAAATGGTAACATGAACGCTTTTTGTGATGACAGAAATGTATTCATCTTGAAAGAAAACAATAAGCCTAGATGTAGACTACTTGGGTTGTATGTTAAGTGTATCTTTTATAAGGAACTACGAAATCTATCAATATGACTATACTATTTTGTCCTAATAGCAAGTCAGAAAGTTCCTATTGGGATATTGGCCTAGCTAATTGGTTCTTGGCTTTAGCCAACCTCCTAAACAAGTGAATAGTGAACAACTTAAATAGAGGCCAATAGTGTGATTTTTAGAGCATCCAGGGAGGTCAGAACTCTCTTGGGAGTAAAGACAGAGTTCTATGCACAGCTTGTATTTACTTGCTTTTCAAACAAAGAAAGGGGACACTGAAGCAAGTCTGGAAACTGAGAAGGACCTTCGGAGTCAGTTCAAAGACTTTCTCAAGTAGAAACTTTTGTGAATTAAGGGAACTGTTGGATCTCTAAGGTTCACAGCTTTATTATTTGGCTGCCTCTGCTATGATTATCTTGACTCAGAGCAGTATGCATAAGAGCTTTTCCATCACAGCCAGAGGTCCCTGTGTTCAGTAACTTTTCTTTTTTACTTTTATTATTATTATTTTTAAAGAATACAAAATAGTGATAGAAGAAAACAGCATTATACGTGATACAAGATTTCACTAAACAAAGTAATAGGAATCCAACAATGGTTGCTGTATGACATGATGCTATGTGCAAATTAGTTTTTCAAATTACCAGATATAGACATATAAGTTTTGTTTAAAAAAAACGATAACTAAGAAGTTCTAAGAAATTCAAGAGAGGAAAAAAATCAGAGTAAAAACAAAAATTGTAAGCATTACCTGCTCCTTTTTTTATATTCATATAAATAGAATTCTCAAAGTAGAAAGGAGTAGGCAATAAATATTTAAAGATTTAAAATTTCCGAATTTAGTTCAATTTATAATACCACATTTCCAAGAAAAATGAACCTTTTGCACAAGAAATTTAAATAAAATCATACCAAGACACAAAAATTAAATTGTGTAAAATTTATTATAAAGAAAAAAATGGTAAAGCATATACATAAAAAATATTAGGTATTGAGCCAGGCGTGGTGGCGCATGCCTGTAATCCCAGCACTCGGGAGGCTGAGGCAGGAGGATTGTTGTGAGTTCGAGACCAGCCTGAGCTACAAAGTGAGCTCAAGGCCAGCCTGAACTGCACAATGAGACCCTGTCTCAAAAAAGACAAAAAAAAAAAATATTAGGTATGGAAGAACAAAATTAAGTAGCATCTTATTCCACATTAGGAAGAAAAAAAAAAAAAGGACCAAGTGTGCCAAGTGTGTAAGAAACTAGACTAATTAAAGGACTGAAAGAAAAAAAAGATCTATCCTCTTTGAATTTTATACTTAGCAAACATACTTTGAAAACTAAAAGTAAAATATTTTCTAGTTATACAAACTTGAAATATTTTAATACCTCCAGATATAGCATATAGGAAATAACAAAGAGCATAATTCAAAAGGCAAGAGAAGTTGCAGTATGTTCCTGGATGAACAATAAAGAGCTCTTAAAGTGATAGTTATAAAGGACTGTATAAAATACATTAGATGAACCCTTATTTAAAAGGTCATTGAAGATTTCTATGAAACAGTACCAATCTTATGTCAGGTTATATATGTATTTTTTTCATATATATATATATATATATATATATATATATATATATATATATATGTGTGTGTGTGTGTGTGTGTGTGTGTGTGTGTGTGTGTGTGTGTATAACAGACAGGGAACAAGTGATATAAAGTCAATAGAAAATAGAAATAATACTTTTTAAAGTTTCTAATACTAGGAGAATGTCTTTTAGATAAATTGTAATTCAAAGATACAGTATAAATCTTAAAACAAAAATTAAGATTAAGCAATATTCAGAAAATTAAATACTAATTAATTTAAAATTTAATGTCTCAAAACAATTGAACTAAGAAAAGAAAAAGTTTTCATGATAGTAAAGAAATACCAAGAATAAAACATAAGATAAATACTGGAATGACAAATAAATGACCATCACTTCTAACAGTTTGGGGATAGAATATCACACAAAGTTCTAGTGTGTTGTGGACGTGGATAATGACCATGACATTTACTGGTGGCCAGGTGTCACTTGTGGGACTGAGCGACAGCTATTTCCTTGAAGTTCCCCCATAGACCCATATGGAATCATAACCCATAGGGTGCAAGAGAAGTCCATTTGTAGAGTGTGCTGATGGAAATATTTTGCTGCTGTACACAAAAGTATAACTGAAAGACTACTATTGTGTACTTCTTATTCTCCTGTGTTTAATCGTTTGCTCTATTTGGTGGTTCTTTCCATTCTCGTTCATGGGGTTGTGATCATTTTGCTCCCTCTCTAGAACATCATTTAGTAGTCTGTGTAGGCTTGGCTTTGTCACCATGAAATTCTTTAATTGTTCTTTGTCATGGAAGTATTTCACTTCTCCATTATACTTGAAAGAGTTTTGCAGGATATATCAGTCTGGGTTGGAATTTGTTTCCTAGCAAGACTTGAAGTACTTTGCATGGACCCTGAGACTGCTTTTTGTTCCTTCTCTTTGTCATTTTGTATATTACTGACTTTTGACCTTTGTTGTAGAACTTAGATAGAGTTATTACCTTAGCACCAGGTCCAGATCTAGGAAATTCAGATTTGGGTGTGACTTGGGTCTGGCCACTGTGCTCCACTTCTTCCTGCTGCAGCCTTGCAGGTGAATGCTTTGTGTCACACTGGCAAGATATACTGCTCCTGAATCAGCTGGGTGGATCTTGCCTCCTCTTTGCAGGGAGTTCTGCTGAAGAGTTCCACACTGGGCCTGTGCTCTGGGTTGGTTCAGGACCTGGTGGCCTGAGCAATGTCACTCACAGCCGGGCCTCTGCTCTAGGTTGCTTCAGGGTCCAGAGGCCTGGGCGGTCTCATTCACATGTTGGGCCTGTGTTCTGGATCGATTCAGGGTCTCTGTTCAGTAACTTAATCCTGGTCTCCAACAAGTTCCAGTTGCCCCATGTCCTAATATTCCATATTGTTTTCTTTTCTATTTAAAAGCTTAAGCCATTCTAATGTGTGTGATTGTTGTATCATTGTGGTTTTAATTTGCATTTTCTGAGTGACTAATTATGTTGAATCTTTTTTCATATGCTTATTTGTCATCCATGCATCTTTTGTGAAGTTCTCTAAGTTTAAGAGGTTGTAAAAGAACAAAAATTAAATTTAATAAAAATTAGAAACCTAAAGCTATACTCAAATACAATGTAAAAATGAAAAATATGAAGAAACTATTTGCTGTATGTATGAGAGGGCAGGAACGACAGGTTGAAAATAAGATGATAGGCTTTGCTCTTCCTCTTTAGTATACTTGGCCACATGTATATACCTTTCTCCTTTGTGAAGATCCCCACATATGATCTAAAAGTCAAAGTTTGGAGGTGTCCAGAGATCATATCAGAACTTTACAGCCTAGGAAGACTTGGGGTAACCCAATACTTTGCTTGGATACAAGGTTAGGGAACAGAGGCAGTAAGGAGTCTAGGAGTCAGGAAGGTATGAACAAGGACAGGAGAGTTGTTAAACACTGTAGGAGAGTTGACTATCATTGCTGTGATTTTTTCAGGGGTATGTTAGGGGAAAGAAGACAGTTGCATGAGTTGGTTGTAGGGGCACAAGAGAACTAAAAGAGATAGAATAACTTTTTTTTTGTGTGTGGTATTATGGATTGAACTCAGGACCCTGCGCTTACCAGGCAACACTTAATTCTACTGAACTATCTCCCCAGGCCCTGAGCTATCTCCCTGGCCCTCGAATAATTTTTTATCTGTTGTTTCTTAAAAATAAAATTTTCAGTGCTGGGCATGTGGTTGAATGAGTATTTTCCTAGCATGTATGAGACCCTGAGCTTGATCACTGGAAGTGTAAGAATAATCTCTATCACCTTTCTTCTGTTTTTTGGCCACTCCAATTTCTTGTATACTAGGCTTATTGAATTTGTTCCAGGGATTTCTTTTTTTTTTTTCTTTTTTTTTTTTTTTTGTCTTTTTGAGACAGGGTCTCACTATGCAGTTCAGGCTGGCCTTAAGCTCACTTTGTAGCTCAGGCTGGTCTCGAACTCACAACAACCCTCCTGCCTCAGCCTCCCGAGTGCTGGGATTACAGGCCTGCGCCACCACGCCCGGCTTGTTCCAGGGATTTCTGATGCTGTTTTCTTTGAATTTTCCTGTCTCTTTTGGAGCAATTATACCTCTATGTACCCCCCAACCTTGTTTTTTTTTTTTTTTTTGGGCAGGGTACCAGGAATCAAATTCAAACCTTGTACTTGCCAGGTAGGTAATTGTGCCACTGAGCATATCCCCAACCCTTATATTTTTATGCCTTCCAGTGCACTAATCTTTTTTTCTACAGTATCAAATGTGCCATTGATCACATGCTTCCCTCTATCTTGAATCTATCATTTTCATGCCTAAAAGTTTATTTTTATGATCTTTCATACTTATCATTTTTGGACATAGTAATAGCATCATAACTTTTTTTTTTAGTGGTACTGGGGATTGAACTCAGTACCTTGCGCTTGCCAGGCAAGCGCTTATTCTACTGAGTTATTTCCTTGGCCCCAGCATCATAATTTTTAATCAGTGTCTTTCTTTGGCCATTCTGTCAGTATATATTTAGGATCAGTTCTGACTTCAATTATTCTTTTTTTGTTTTGTGGAGCCAGGGATTGAACTCAGGCCCTTGTACTTGCCAGGAAAGCACTTATTCCACTGAGCCACCTCCCCGGCCCCTTATTCTCATTTTTGATCTCTTTGTGTGCCTTATCTTTGGATGCTGGACAAGGTTACTTTATCTCCTTGGATGCTATTTGTGTAGCCTTACAAATATTGAACTTTGTTCTGCAGTGTAGTTAACTGGATCCTTTCATGTCTTGCTTTTTATTAGATGGATCTTTAGCAGTGTCATGTCTAATTATTCTTCAATACTGAGCCAAAGCCTCCTGTTTATTCCAAGCCTGTGAATTATGCGGGCTTTTGGGTTTGGTTACTAAGAAGAGACACTATTCTTAGACAACAGGAAACCAAATTAATGTATCCCTCTCAGATGGTTCTTGGCTGGCCTTAACAGTCTCCTCATATACAGTTCTCTCATGTACATGCCCTGGTCAGTATTCAGCTGAATATTTCAGGGCTCACTATTGTGGCTCTGTCTCCCTTATCGAGTATTCTGTCCTATACACTTTAGCTGCCTTCATCTCTGGACTTTCAGTTCTATTATAAACTAATTCATTTGTGAAGCTTGCTCTCTTTTTGTGGTGCTGGGGCTTAAACCCAAATCCTCCTATATGCTAGGCATATTTTACCATTCAGATATACCCCCAGCCCTCACCTCTTTTTTTTTTTTCCAGAACCGGGGATTGAACTCAGGCCCTTGCACTTGCCAGGGAAGTCATGTCCCCAGCCCCCCTCACCTCTTTTTCTGACATCTCAAAACCATTGTTTCATATATTTTCACTGGTTCATCAGTTTTCAGGCAGGTCTGGGTCCCAGACAAGTCTGTTGACTCAGAGGCTGTGTGAATCCTCTGGCCACACAGTGTTCTGTGTCTCGCTGCAGTTTTCAGGCACAGACTCTCCTTAAAGAAACTTTCTTCCCTGCAGCCTGGCTTTTGATGTATCCATTTTCATATAGATTTTGAGTGCTGGCTTTGTCTGGCAGCATATGCCCCTGATCTCACCCAGCTACTTGACATCCAAGTTAGAGAGCCCTACATAGGAAAGCAGCTAGGGAAATGTCATGAGTTACCCAGTCTTTCTGATTTTTGACTTCCTCAGAGCAAGGACTACACACAGCTAAAAATAAGTTCATGATGAGATACAGGGTAGGGAGTGATTAGCCTTCACTTGTGCTTGAAGATTTTGATTTTAGCTCTTCTCCCATGGATGAGTACCTTGCGCCCTTTCTAAGAAAATTCATTTCCTGATAATTCTTTGGTGTACTTGAGTATCTACTTACTTTTTTTTCATGAAACTGTTCAAGCAATCAGTGGCAGACTAATATGATCAAGACTTGGGACACACCAGGCTAATACTAAGGGCCATGATGCCTCACCAGGAGACAACATGCAAGGCAGCCTGTTTGCTAGCCCCAGGCCAGCCAAAGGTGCTACATGACCAGAGAAGCGAACCCTCCACTGAGATAAAATTTGTTTGTTGGGGCAGGAGTTATGGGATCAGTTAACATCCAAAGACCTTTTTAGGCTCCAATGTTCTGTCACTGTCTGCTTCAGTAGAGAGACCCATAGTGTGGGGAGGATGACACATGTTGGAAGAACAAGGTAGGTGAGCCAGCATGGTCTGATATTCAATGTGTGTTCATTTATTTTACACTTACAAAAGAAACCCCCCCCCACTCGTCCCAATTCCCAAAAAACATCTCTTTTTACAAACATTTAAAAATTAAACCAAATGAAGATAGACAAGTTAATTTCAGTACAGTTATTTTTCAGTGTTGCTATTATAATTAGGGTTTAAATTTCCTACAAGTAACCAATGTCCAAGTAACTTATAGGGAAATCCTGATTATTGTCCAAAAGAAAAATTCCATATACAAGTTAGCAAATTCTAGTACAAAAATAGTCCATGTGTTGGAACAGTTTTCCTTCTATATAGGTCTTGGGTCAGTCTGTTGGCTGCATAATACCTAATATTTCTGGATTTCACTCTCACAAATGGCTCATTCATCATAGCTGAAGCAGCAAGGTGCCTGCTTTGGCAGGGGCTAATGTCCACCTTGGGGCTGTGCTGGAGATGGCAGGCCTGGGAGCGCTTCACTGGCCCCAGGGCAGCTGGACAAGCCCCAGCTCCACACAGAGGGCTTTGAGAGAGGGATGAGCTGGTCCCTTCCAAGGCAGCATCGGACCCAGGACCCAGGGCACATCTGCCTAGGGAGCTGGGCTGGTGCTGGTGTAGGACAGCTCATCGCCTGCCAGTGTTTTCTCTTCCCACTGCAGCCTGGCCAGGTGAGAGCTGGCTCTGGGCATCATTAGTGGTGAGAGTGTGGCTTTGCTCTTGCTGCAGCATGGGCAATCCAGAGCAGGCTACTTGTCTCTCAAGATGTCCAGCTGTTCTTGACACTCAGTGAAGAGGCGCTGGAAACGGAGGTTCTGTCCGATGACTGGCAGCAGCTCCTTCAGCAACTCCCTCTTCCGAAGACCCTGCGGACAGTGAAAAGTCAGGGGAAAGACCTAGGTCATGGGGGACTTTCTTGCTCTGGTAAAGACCTGTTTCTGCCCACTGGAGAAATCCTAATGGATAGGCACGGTACCATTCCATGGGATGAACTTCAGGACAGCTTAAAGCTATGCTGAAGATATGTAGGGGAGAGTAGCAGGTACAGGGGAGCACCTCAGGCAGAAATAAGACTGAGGAAGGTTCTGCTCCGCCATCTGTCTAGGTCTGCCTAGTTACAGCTGACCTTCTACTGACTAGGTAATGGCTATAGGGGCTTGGCCTTCCAGGGCAGGGTGGAGGTGGCACATCAGGCTAAGGATCAGGAGAGTGACCGTTTGGCACAGGCTGCTCTATATGGTGGTGCTCTCTGAGGATGAGAGGCCAAACCTAGGATGGGCAGCAACTGATTTTGGTAGCTCTCTGCCTTTGGCTCTTGCCCATATCTCCTTTAGGTTCATGCACACTGGCACCACAATCTATAACAGGTGAGCTCTGTAGCAATCTGAAGAGCAGACCCTAAAAACAGCTGCCTAAAGAGAAAACAATAAACTAGATGATGTTTATCACTGGAATAAAAGGCCCAGAATCCTAAAGTGATAGAAAAACCTACTAACAAGATTAGAAATGGTATGAAAAATTAAGTGTACATATTAGGGTAACCAACCCAGGGACAGGTGAGATTAAATAGGAGGATGGGTGCTATAAAGACCAAGTCAGAGTGGGCGAATGAAGTCAGATGCAAGAGCAGCTCCAGCTGCTACCGAGAAGAAGGGGGAAGAAGAAGCTGTATGGGAAAGTAATGACAAACAGGGTGGCAGAAGCTCCAACATTTACATGATAAGGTCCCACAGGGGAGAGAGAAGGAAATACTTGAGGACCTAATGTAAGTAAACTTCATATATTTTAAACAAGAATGAATAGCTTGGATTGGAAGGCTCCACAGAGTACTATCAAGTAAGATATGAAAAAACTGACTCCTAGACATACTAGATTGAAATATATGTAGTTAGAAGATAACCAAAAACACAAATATTTGAAAATTTTTAAAGAACAAAAATGTTACAAAGGAAATAGCATTTTAAAAAATATGTAAGGAAAAATTACTACTACTATTAATGTTAGTTATTTTATTATTATTATTATTATTATTTGGTCTTTCGAGATAGGGTTTTACTATGAAATTCAGTCAGGGTTCAAACTCGTAGTGATCCTCCTGCTTCAGACTCTGAGTGCTAGGATTATAGGAGTGTGCCACCATACCTGGTTTTCAATCTAGATTAAAAAAAACCTTAGGCAAACTACTATTTACATATGAGGGTGTCCCAAAAATGTTCTTAGGATACGGGTTTTGTTTCTTTTGAGACAAGGTCTCACTATGTAGTTCAGGTTGGCCTTGATGTTGTAGTGCCTATAGCCTCAGCCTCTGAACTGCTGGGATTACAGATATGTGCTACCATACCGAAGAAGGCTGCAGGTTTTGCTCAGTGGCAGAGCATGTGCTTACCATTTACAAAGCCCTGAGTTTGATCCCTAACACCATTAAACAAAAAGATAAATTACTAGAAAAATATAATTTCTGGAAGTTGATTCAAGAAATTTAATTCTTACCACACAGAAAACATTAGATGCAATATATGAGATCTGAGGCAATGAAATTAGACTCAGGGCCTTTATACTGACCTATATCTCTACACACTTTTATTTATTTATTTATTTATTTATTTATTTTTAATTTTGGTATTTTACCAAGTAGCTAACTTGCTCAGCCTAGGCTCAAGTGTGATCTTTCTGCTTCAGGCTCCCAGGATGCTGGGATTACCAGCATATGCTATCATGCCTGCCTTATTTTTTATTTTTGAGACAGGATCTCATTAAATTGCCCAACCTAGGCTTAAACCTTATGATCCTCCTACCTCAGTCTCCTTATCTATTAGGATTATAAGTGTGCATCACTGTACCTACCTAGATATAGCAGATTTTTAAAGTAACTTTTAAGAAGTTTCCAAGGACTAGATTGTTCCACTCTCTATAAACTCTACGAACAGATAAATGAAGAACTTCTTGTCACCCCCTTGAGTTCATTCTACAATACAAATATAAGCCTAATTTTAATTTTCATTCATCTTAATGAGAAAAGGAATAGCAATGAAACAGTTTCAATACAGGTTAGGGCATTTATAATACATTACATATTGTTGTCTTCATAGCAGTAATTCAGAGGACAAGATGCAGATATGATATCTAAACAATATTAGTACAAATTTTCATTCTTGAGCCTGATTTTTAAAACCATACAAAAATATCAGATGTAAAATTCAGGCCTATTTTACCCATGAAACCAGAAATACAAATCCTCTGTAATAATCCATTCTAATGGTGAGTAAAGAAACTATGACCAATTTGGTTTATCTGGGAAAGCAAGGAGAGTTGCTTCCTGGATGAATTGCTATCTTCCACCAGGCCTTTCCATCATGTTGTTGTTGCTTTAGAGTTGGCCCAGCATGGACTAAACCCACTGAAAGGGGCAAAATAAATTTCTCCTGTAAGTTGTGGGTACCCGGTATTTTGTCCCAGTGACGGGAAAGTGATCGGTACAGAGTGTATGTACCTGATCATGTAGTTCAAGAGCCTTTAGAATTGGATTGCAGGAAAAGTTTGGAGATGCAAGGCATATAGTCCTATATCATCAGCAGACTTGATGTTAGACCCCAGAACAGAATGCTGATAGGAATGCGGGCAGTAAAGGCTAAGTTCAGGATATTTCAGGTGGGAATGAGGATTCTGTTGGCAATCAGACAAGAGGCCATGTGTGTTATACTTGGGCAGAAAATTTGTCCTTGTCTTGAGATTTTGTAGAAGATTGAGATTAAGGGAGGTGGACTAAAGAATCTGACAGGAAATTTCAAGGAGGCCTAACATTCAGGCTGTGACATGGATACTGTTGGCTGTGTTCTACACAATTTATTGTGAGAATCAAGTGTGGGCAGACAGGAAGAACCTATAAAGCTGGGGCAAAGGAGTGTGGTTGCTGAGAAGATTAGCATTAAAAACAAGCCAAGTACATAAGGACAACAGGAAAGATGCCCTAAATGCATTACAGAAATTGACTAAATCCCACCTACCCAAAGTTCAAGGGTAAGAGAGTAAACTTTGAAAGACTGCTTTGAGAAGAGGCTGAGCACATTTTGCTCACAAAGGGCCACATAAGCCTAAAGAAGTATTTCCCTGAGTTCAGCCATCCAAGTACTCAAGAGGCTGCTATAACCATGGTTCAAAGCAGCCTAGCTATTGCTAAAGCTGGCAGAAGACCTTGGCATTGTCCAGGTAATGCTGAAAAGGCATACAGAATATATGAGTTGTAGAATCATGGAGGTTTCCACCAAGATTTCATAAGAAGGCCTGAGAGGCCAGGGTAATGAAGAAGTTATGAGAAATGAAGGCCCAGGAATGTGGAATGTCTACTAAGGAAAACTACTGGCATTAAGTGCAGAGAATTTTCAAGAGTATTGCAATCAACAAGCAGCACAGCTGCCCAAGCCCTCTGCAGCTCATATCTTTTTTTTTTTTTTTCTTTCTTTCTGGAAACAGAGATTGAACTCAAGCCCTTGCACTTGCCAGGAAAGTGCTTACTCCACTGAGCCATCTCTCTGGCCCCTGCAGCTCATGTTTTAATACAATCTGCCTAAAGGGCTAGACCTGGAGCTACAGGATTTAATGTTTTTCCTGCTTCTTTCAATCTTGGTTTCCTTTGTAGTCTCCTGTTGTAGAATAGAAATGTTTACCTTGTGTCATTATAAATTGGAGGCATTTAACTTCCTGTTTTTTTTTGTTTTGTTTTTTGTTTTCGAGACAGGGTCTTACTGTTTAAGGGCCAGTGCAGGCTGGCCCTTAAAACTTGAAGTGATCCTTCTGCTTTAGCCTCCTGAGTGCTGGGATTACAGGTATGTACCACCATGCCTGGCTTTCTCTTGCTTTTGTTTTTGTGGTACTGGGGATTGAACTCAGGACCCTGTGCTTGTGAGGCAGGTGCTTACTCTACTGAGCTATCTCCCAGGCCCATGGATCTTTCTCATTTTTGACTGTGCTTTACAGCTAACAGTTTGCCATGAACCCCAAAGGAGACTTTGGTGTTGGACATTTTAGGAACACCACCTAGCAAGACTGTTTCACAATAAAAAAAAA
This sequence comes from Ctenomys sociabilis, assembly GCA_004027165.1. Classification (NCBI taxonomy): domain Eukaryota; kingdom Metazoa; phylum Chordata; class Mammalia; order Rodentia; family Ctenomyidae; genus Ctenomys; species Ctenomys sociabilis. The sequence continues at coordinate 59,983 of PVKA01006156.1, read as the reverse complement.
AAAAAAAAAAAAAAAAGGGCTGGAGGTTATATAGTTCACAGCCAAAACCCTGGGTTTCATTTGTAGTACAAAAGCAGCAACAACAAAAAAAAAGTAGCGAAGGGCTGGCCATATAGGTCAGTGGATTAAAGCGCCTGCTTGGGCAGATGCAGGGACAGGTTCGATCCCTGATCTGCCGTGCCGGCCCCGCCCCAGGGCTGTACTGAGATGGCAACTGAGACTGGGCATCATGGTGCATGCCTGTAATCCTAGTGCTTGGGAGGCTGAAAACAGGAGAGTCATTACAAGTCTGAACTGTGTATTGAGACCCTATAGATCCTGTACTAAATACATTAAAAAAAAAAACAAAAAACTTATGCCATTTTGCTCATGTTTGCTCCCTGTTCCCCCAAACTTCCTCAGGACAGTGTTACATCACAGGAAGTAAGTGACTCAATTTCTGGTTACTCCCTTGAGTTGTAAGGAAAAAAAGAATTCATTTGCAATGTTCCAGTTTCTCAGATTGAAGATTTCTGTTTTGCCGAAATTAGAGAACTGATGGAAATAAGGGTATAGTTTGGATATCAGGGTGAAGGCTGCTAAAGGCAGTCAGAGACACTGATATGTGAGTGCTATGGGAAAGTGCAGACCTGTGGGTACCTGGGGGTCAAGAGATTACAATTATATCATATCTGAACATCTGACTTGTGTACCCCAAAGGTTTAGGTGGTGGTGGTGTTATGCCTGGAATCCCAGCTCTTAGAAGGGTGAGGCAGAGGGATCAATTCAAGTTTGAGGTCAGCTTAGATTACAAAGTGAGTTCAGGACAGCCTGAAATGCATCATCTCAAAAGACCAAAAAAAAAAAAAGTTTCAGTGGTGGGAGCATGGTCCTCTGTGTGGAGGTACTGAAATGATGAAACAACTAAGGTTAGAACTGATTTTGGGGGCATTGCCCTGGGATAAGATTAATGTTAGTCTTGCATAGAAAGTTCTCACTAAAGTGAGCTGTTACAAAGACTAGGCCCTCCCTGGTCTCTGGCTTTCTGTCTTGCCATGTGGTCTCTTCTGCATACATTCTTGCCACTGTGATGCCATCTACCATCGGTTCTTCACCAGAGATAAATAGAAGCAGCTACAATGTTCTCAGACCTCTAGAAAGGTGACCTAAATAAGTTCTTCTGTATACATTATCCAGCCCTGGGTACAGTACTTTTTTTTTTTAGATATATATTTGGTACAGGGTCTCACAATGTAGCTTGGACTTGTAGTGATCCTCATGTTTTCAGCTTCCCCAGCACTGGGATTACAGGTGTGTGCTACCACACTCAGTCTCAGGGGCCAGCTCAGCATGCCCAGGGGGCAGGGCCGGCACAGCATGTGGTGCCAGGGATCGAATCCAGGTAGCATTTTGTTTAGTAACAGAAAATAATAAAAACTCTGAAACCTGTGGAAACTCACCTTTTGAATGACAACAGTTCATTCCCAGCCCATTACATTTTTTTCAATGTTTACAGAATTGAAAGTATTTATTAAATATTCAACTATGTGCTAAGCACTATACCTGTATTATAGTACAACTAATCCTTACACATAAAAGTAGTCTATGTTTTAATGAGGATAATGTTTAAAAGACCATGTAACCATTAAATGACAGAACTGTAGTATTAATATCTGACTACAGAATGTAATACAGAAAATAGAAAAGTATATTCCTTGTCAGAAGCATTCTGGAGAGATTAAAAAAAAAAAATACAACAGTCATTCAGCACAGACAGATAAAAGTGTAAAGGGACAGGGAGAAATCTACCTAATACATATCTTAGTGCCAGCTTATGTGCCAAAGGAGCAATCAATTCAGAACATACTACAATACTACACAGAGAGCAAGAACCAAAGGAATCAGAAGTTTGATCTTCCAAAATATGGGGGAAAAAAATGGAGCTAGACACAAATTTTAGATATTCAGACTATAAGGAATTCATAAAGGATAGAGTAGGCACCAACAGCCTCCAAAGAACAAGTCATGCTCATGCTACTTCATTTCCAGCTCAATGTGTTTTTATTTTAAAAATTTATTTATTTATATATGTACTTGGTAGAGTCTTGCTGTGCAGCTCGGACTGATGGTGATCCTCCTGTCTGAGCCTCAGCAGCACTAGGATTAGAGGCATGTGCCGCCACACCCAAGGTTTTCTGGCTGGCATGGCATATGGTACTAGGGATTGAACCCATGTCCTTGCACTTCTCAGGCAGGTGCTTAGATCGCTGAGCTATCTCCCCAGCCCAGTGTTTTTATTTTAGAAAACATTGAATCAAACAAGTTAGAGCAATTATTTTCTTGTTCTGTGTATTTCTATTCTTCACTTGAGAAAACAGAGTCAAATCTATCTTCAACCATTCTGTTAATGATATAAGCAAGGACTACTGGTTACTTAAAAAAAAAAAAACAAAAACATTTTTGAGATAGAATCTTCTTGCTAAGTTGCCCAGATAGGTTTTAGCTTGGGATCTTCCTGCTTCAGACTTCCTAGTATTGGGATTATAGCATGTGTCACTGCATCCAGCTGAAAGTTTTTTTTTTTTTTTTTGAGACATACCTATAATCCCAGTGTTGGGGAGGCTGAGACAAGAGGATCACTATGAGTCTGAGCTGCATAGCAAGACCTTGTACCAAATAAATAAATAAAAAGATTAAAATTTAAAAACAAAAACTTGGGACCAAACCCAGGGCTGGCATCCAAGAATGGAGGTAGTTCCATGCTAAACTATTCCTCCTTTGTGGTGGTATCCTAAAAAAAAATGTAACGTAGAACAAGGTAAACTGGAAGTAATCCCTGAGGTAACTAGTACCCTGCTTTAAGTCACAGGCAGGCTGCATAGAAAACTTCAATCCCTAAACTGGAGAGAACAACCTGGATGCCTTTGAAGTTCACAGCAGCAAATAATGATGCTCTGTAGGAGTAGAAAATACCATGTTACATACTAGTTCTTCAAATATCATGCCCCAGAAGCTGTCAAAAGTAACCAGTAAGCTTAAGGAGATATGAATAAAAAAGTACATTTACTGGAAACAGAAACATCCACTAAGATTTCCAACATTAAAATTACCGGATAATTTTTTTTTTTGGAGGGTGGTGGTGTTTGAATAATTTTATGGTGTGTGTGTACAGGAGGAATGTTATGGTTTGTGTATAGGTATCCTCCCAAAGCCTCATATAGTCATGAGGTTCTGGAGTTTGTGATAGATTATTGTGGATGTGGATGCTGCACCTGCAAGAGGCTAGGTAGCTGCCTGAGCTGTTGCCACTCCCTTTTCTCTCTTGTTCTTTGCTGCCACTTCTCTGCCATGTGCCACTCTGTCTTGAAGCCAGCTGAGTATAAACTGAAACCTCCAGTAACTGTGATCTAAATAAACCTTTCCTTCATTTTGGGTGTCAAGTTTTTGTCCCAGCAACAAGAGAAGAATAACTAAGACAGATAGGGTCTTGCTAAGTTGACTAGTGATGACACTGAGATACCACAAGTTCTCAAGGGGAAGTTCTCAATGAAGTATCCTTTTATCAGTTGATGAGAGGAGCTATATAAGAACTGAATGCCTAGCATATTGAGGGCAAGACTTTTAGAGACATGTGCCTAACTATAACCCCAAACCCATTTATTTGTCACAAAGAGCCAACATTGGGATTAAACCTGAATACTGAGGTGTTAGTTTAGAAAAAACTCATACATTGACGTCTTTTGTATTAAATAAAAAACAACATATGGGGCTGGGAAGATAGCTCAGCAGTCTAAGCACATGCCTGGTAAGCACAAAGACCCGAGCTCAATCCTTAGTACCATGTCATGCTGGCCACCAAAACCTGGTGTGGTGGCACATGCCTGTAATTCCAGGACTGGGGTGGGTGAGATAGGAGGATCACCTGACTCCTGTCTCATCTTATACTACCCTCTCCTTTTGCTTCCTATATGCCAGTAACACTGGCCTAAAATATGTCATGCCCTTTTTGTCTTCTCTATTATCTCCACTAGCAAATGTTCTTCTTTGGTTTCTGCAACTCATCTTTGGATTTCATCTGAAATGTCTCTTTTGAACTTGTCCCTGGCCACTCCTTCCTGGGTATGATCCTGAGATGATCATGACCTTCCTTATTTTCTTCTTGGTCAGAATCCAAACTCATTGTGTCCTGACCTAAAGGTCTAGTTGTCCATGTATCCCTCTCCATCAGACTGGAACCCCACAAAGGCATCCTCATATCAAACCTAGAACATCTTGCCTCTCATAAGGATGAAGCTTTCCATCTTCCTGACACCAAAACCCAGATCCTGCCCAGTCACAGAATGTCAGTCCGACAGTCTTTCACTGACAATGGGCACCCAAGGCAGGGTGCTGATGAAATCTTGGGGTGAGCTCTCAAAGCACTTGGGCTTATTTTTAAAATACTCACCTTCACATTTCAAGAAAGAATTCTTTCAGCAAGAATGAAAGAAGTACCTACCACTACTGTTGACTCCCACTGGCTTCCAGTGGAGCAGTGAACGGGACCCAGTAAGTCTTTGCATATTTCTCGTAGTCGGTATTCAAACCCTAATTACAGAACAACAGAAAAGAAAAAAAAAAAAAAAAAAAGAAATAGGAACACATTACAAAAAGAATTTAAAAAAAATCAAGAATATGCTAAATTGTTATATGTATCAAAACAGAATGAACATTTACTTCTTTGTATGGGCAAAATGCCTATGCCTCACTTTGGGGCATGGATACCGCCAATCACAAATTCTTACCTATTTCTATGCATCCTAACAATATATATAGCCCCTTCCCCATGCATTTGGCCCACAGGAGAAACAAGGTATGGAAATTCTGTGATGAACTCCCCAAGGTAGATGGAAAACTGGCAGGAAAGCTGTGGGCTGGTAGATATGTTTGAAATTACACAGGTAGATAGTGGGAAAGGAAATATGCAAGGTAGGAATGCAGCATGTAAAAGGGAGTAGAAAAAAAAGGGGAGTAGATAGTAAGGGCGTGACAATGTACAGTAGCAGGAGACATCAAGGATCATGAAAATCTGTGAATCCAGGAATGCTGTGGATACAATTTTGGCAGTATTTAGGGGAAGCTGAAGCCATAGGAAGGAACAGAATCAAAGGCTAGAGGATAGGAAGGATGAAGCTACCACAGAATCAGAAGAATTTGGCAAGTGAATGAGTTCTATTCTAACATTCAAGTCCTCATCCTATAATTGAAAAAACAATAGTCTGTAGGTGCGGAGATTGGTGTATGGTCCAGGTGGCACTGGAACAATCTTGTAGAAGACAAAAAAGGTACAAGTGACCCCACAGAAGGTGCTACAGCCTAGAGATACAGTTCTCAGGGTGACTCTTGCTTAACATCTGGATAAGGCAAATGAGAGTAGACAGGAGGAATTTCTGGAGGGAATAAAGCATGAGGCCTGAGGTGTGGCTGGAAGGCCTTAAGTTTATGCACCTTGGAAATAAAGTATTTAGGAAAGCTGGTGTCCACACTTACTAGGAGGTCACACAGACTGGGAAGGAAGAGCAGACATCAAATTTATCATTGGAATCACTGGGGAAGGAGATAGGTATCAGTAATGTTTGTTGTTATTACAAACGTGTATAAACATACACACTCAGATTTATACAACTGGAGACAAACTTGTCATGCTGATTCTTGGAATTATATCTGCAGGCATTTGGTACATTTTTCTCTGTCTTTTCTGTACTTGAATTATTTTTTTCTTTAAATTATAATCAAAATGCAGAAGGTGGTGACAAGAACAAAGCAAAAGACCAGAAATGGCTGAAGAAGTAATAGATCTGGGGCTATATGTGGACAAAGGAGTGCTTTGAGAAAGCCAGTCCTGTGCCACAGCCCCTAGAAGCCATACTTTTGTGAGAAAAGCTGATAAGAAAAGACAGAAACTTGCCCAATGAGGGATGAAAGCCTGTTGGTGCTCACTCTAAGGATAGTGCAGCTACATTTTTCAGCACATCTTGCTTTCTGTAGCAATGCTACTCACAGCTCTGAAAGCAAAGGCCTGGGCTAGAGGGACATGGAGAGGAGCTGGATAGCAGACAGACTTCTAGGATAGCAGGAACTCCCAGAAAGTAACTAAACATTGTCAGAAGATGCCCTCTCATAGTGACCAGCTTGCTCCCAGCGTAACAGAAGGCAGGAGCCAGAACACTGACTTGGCTGCTTTAAGGCAGACCTTTCCATACATGTATCCATCCTTGCTCCCTGCTGCCAACCCTCCTGCATCTCTAGGAGAACATCCTCAGGCCCATGCTGTTCAGGTTTTAGTCAACCAGTATGCAAGACGACTGGCTGGACTGCATTGATCACAGCAAGCTGGGAGATGGGGCTAGGGAACTCACCTTGTTGCCAGGAAACAGGAGGCAAGGACCATGAGGGGGTGCTTGAGAGGATCTCTGAAGAATGCCCAAGGCTATAGAGCCCTGGGCTCTTCTTTGATTGCCAGAAATGGAGCTAGGCCTCGGAGGACAGAGAGGTAGAAGGCCACTAAGGCTGCCAGGAACTCACCTTCGTTGACAAGGTACCGTGCGTAGAGGAGGAGCCAATGACGGTATTCATGGCTGGATTGCAGAGTGAGTGCTGCTGCAACCTGATTCTCTAGGTAGGCCAGTGTGGTCTCCTGCTGCACCACATGAGGCACGGAGAAGAGCCGGGCAGCTTGCCTTCCGGAGCTGCAGAGATGGGCAGAGCAGGCATGATGAAGCAGAGGGCCCTGTATGGGCACATTAGGCTGTACCCATGTTCTCTAGTGAGTTTTCACAGTATGAAAGGTTCTCAGCCTGCCCAAGGCCTCCACTGAACCAGCCAATTTATTGTCCACTCCAGGCCTCTTGGCATATATCTGCCATCTAAGTCTTGTGAGATGGCCTGACGGCCCATTCTTCTGAGCCAAAATAGTGTTCCATATAATTATCTATGACTTTTATCACCCTTACATTGGCATCTGGGTCCCTGCAGTGACAGAGTCTGTTTTAGCCACCCCTGAAATACTGCATGTGGGCCTACAAACTTGTGAACCTTCCTATCCCTCTGCCACTGCTGAGTAGCAGCTAGGCACAGGAGACATATAGAGATTAGGCCTGTTCACTTCCCAGTGCAGCACTTTGATAGTGGCTATATTGCTCAGCTCACATACTTGGAGGTGCGGCCCTGGATTATGGCTAATGGTCCTGAGCACAGCATGGCGTCCTGGGATGGCAAGCTGCTCCTGAAGTCTGCACACTGAGCCAGTGAGTCCTGCTTATCAGAAACCAGGTTCCTGGGAGATAAGGGCAAGAACAGAAGTTAGGAAAATCAAACCTACTCAAAGTAAGTCAAAGAGGAACAAGTCCTTCCTGCCAAACTAGCAGCAAACCAAAGGAAGATGAGTCATTGTACTGTTGCCTAGGTGCTGACTAATGGTAGGGTTCCTAATTATGGGCCTGACAAATGCTTATTCCCAAGGAAAGGTTGTTGACAGTGTTTTATGCAACATTTTGGTTCCAGTCTCAGTTCCTGCATTTGAAGTATTTCCAGATGCTTGGCTCACACTGTAATGGTCTGCACAGGGGCCTGGGTGGCCTGGATCTGCTACAGCTACCAGAGAATGCCAGCCCTCTGGCTTTCCTGTACTTATCCAATATTCTTAGTCAGGTAGCTCCTCCACCTCCTTGGCACCCTTCACATCTTAGTTAGGAAAACAATGTCTATCTACTTTTTTTTTTTTTTTAAGCCATGGTCTCACTATGCAATTCAGGCTGGCCTTGAACTCTGCAGTCCAGGCTGACCTCAAACTCACAGAAGGCAGAGAGACCACAGGCCAGCAGTACTGCAAGGAGATGGCAAGGTATGTACTTGTTCCATTGTCCAGGGTCTGACTCCGAGGAGAAGCCTGGCCAGGCAGGCCTAACTGCAAGGACCCAGAGCCTTTGCTCTGTTGTAAAATATTCCCAGAGAAAAATGCAAGGGGATGAGGGTGAGGGTAGGGTGGTGGCTTCTTACCATGTAGAGAGTGATGGATTAAAGCAGTATGCCTTCCCATCAGACAGGTTCATCACTGGGATTCCATGCTGTGTCAGCAAGATCTGTGACACCGTCATATCACTTCCTGGGGCACATTGCAAGAAAAAGTTCCAGTGTGTTCTGATCAGCAAGTGTTTCCATATTTACTAAAGGAAAAAATCTAAACCTTGTTCTCATAACCTCACCAACAGATTCAACAATGCGGCCTTCACAATTAGGAAAGGCTGCTTTAGGGGGCCGGGGAGATGGCTCAGTGGAGTAAGCGCTTCCCTGGCAAGCGCAAGGGCCTGAGTTCAATCCCCGGTTCCGCAAAAAAAAACAAAAAAAAAGAAATTTTTCCCTGGAAAGGCTGCTTGGTGTTTTTTGCAAGTCATCTGTGTCATTAGGATTTATGTCAACTCTTAAGAGACCCATTTAATCTTGTATCGGATGTATGTGTTTCCTTGGTATGCAAGTGTGCAATCTGCTTTATTGGGAGGCTTGTATTGGCCTGGCTCTCCATCTATGCTGAGAGACCTGTCACTCAGACCCAGAAGGGGGAAGGGTACTGCTGCAAGATTACCTGCTAAGATGGAGTGTAGAGACTCTTCTTTCACCACAACCACTTGCCTGTGAACATCCCTAAGAAGGAGACAGGGAACAGCTTACTCTCCACCTGAGGTAAATGCATCAGAGTTTGTCTCAGCTATTGAGAACTCTGATCCTTGCATAGATCCCCAACCCTCTACCTAAGTCTACAGCAGAGGTCCCAGGCAACAGAGCACTAAGCCAATTTCAATGCTCAAACTCACTCAGAGAGAAGCTGGCCATGGTTGCCAAACTAGTATGGCCAGCCTCTTTGAATACACAGAAGGACTGGCATGTATCACTAGGCAGTATAATTTCTCACATAGTCTGCTCCAGTGAGGATGATGATAGCAAAGTAGGCCTTGTCTCCCCTTGTATAGTCTCCTCAGTCCTTTATTAACATGGGCAGCCAATACAGAAATACTGCTTACTGTTCATTGTCTCCTCCCCAGCCTGATAGCCACATTCTCTGTTGTGTTCCCTGATCCTGCAGTGAGGTGGGACCTGTACACCCCTGTACTACCTGTCTGGATGCCACCCCACCCTGGGCCCAACTCTCACCAGACTGACAGTGTGGCTGCAGCAGTGAGTGCCATAACGTAGGAACCTGTGCAGTGCAAAGTAGAGATGGGGGACGGTAGGAGGATGGGAGGAAGCAGGCGGCGACCACAGGTGGAGAATACTGACAGTGTCCTCTTTTCACAGGCGACACATACCACATCACTACAAAGGAAGAGAAAGGGCAGATATTGGGTTGAGTGCTGCAGCAGAGGTCAGAACTATTTAATATAGAGCCTTTTTTGGCCCAGGCCTACTCAGGGCTTGCCTGAGTTTTCTAATGAAGTCTTTAGTCCTATTCTTGCCCACAGGGCCACTTGTGATTCCCTGAGCTCACACTAATGCTAACTTAATGGTATAAAGACCTTGGAGGGCTACTGCACCTGACAGGAAGTATGCCTCACTTATCAGCTGATGCCAGAGTACCTAGGCAAGTCACTTAGCTATGACTGACCAGGACAGTCCAGACAAAGTCTGTGAGGTAGACTAAGAGAAGTTAGGAGTACCATACCAGTATAAGTCTTACAAGAGACACTTAATGTGCATTCAGAGAGCTGTTCTAGGTGGGATGGGAGAGGTATGTCACTCCCTAAGCAAGGAGCGATTCATGAGAAATCATGTGTCTGGACATTGTCTGGTGCCTTCTCTAAGTGAACATTATTTTTCTCAAGCAGGCAGAGAGTAAGCAGGCTATTTCCTTTCCAGTGAAGCCCACCAAGATAAAATCACAGCTATAGCAAAAAACTGAAGTACATGCCCTAGGCAGTAGAAGCCAACAGGTGAGTATCCAGAGGGATAGATACTTCAAGACTTCTATACTGGTGAGTCAGAGCCTATGGTCTACATGGATGAAGTTATCCCTATTGCCAGTAGGGCCACAGCATAGACAGTAAGGAGAGAACTCTGCCAACTCTTTTCTAACAAGATATGTTACTAGCCTCTAACAAGCAAGAGACAAATAAGGTACTTCTGGAAGTATAAATCAGAGAAAACTTTAAGGATTCAGCAGGAGGAAGCTCTCTGGTGCTGTGGCTGAATTGTGTCTGCTCATCTTTGATGGTTAGGTCCTTCCTTGAACCAGCCTACTGTGAAGGAAGCCATCATTCTGGGCTGCAACAGCAGAAGTAGGACTGTAGTCAGAGCCTGAGTAGGTGGGACTGCATAGGCTCAGAGGCCCTGGTTACCTGGCAGGTCCTGTCAGTGATGATTGCTACAGGGGAGGCTGTGCAGCTGTTCCACACTACTTACTAGTCCTGCAACCAGGAATGAGAATGGAACTTCATAGCAACACAAGGATACCTGGGACCCTGCTAGCCTAACAATATAAAGTCACTTAGGGACTGTGGCAGTGATGGCAAACCTTTTAGAGCTTTCAATGCTAATAGCCCACAGCAGCATGCATGCCATAGGTTTGCTAGCACTGAACTATGGGATTCCTGACCTAAGTCCTATTTCCTAAGACCAATGTTTGTAGATGTGTGTTTAAAAACATTTACATATTACCGTAAGACAGATGGCTAAGAGCCTAATGAAAAGGACTATATATGAGTGATGATCACTGTAAAATCCTGGCAAAAAGCATATGCTTCTGACTGGGGTTTTATAGCTGGCAGGTGCCTAAAGAAAATAACATGTCAGACCAAGCGTGGTAGCACATGCCTGTAACCCCAGCTACAGGCTGGGGAGGCTGAAAACAGGAGGACCACAAGTCTAAGCTGGGTAGTGTTACCCTATACCAAATACATTAATAAATAAATAAATAAATAAATAAAGCCATAGTTTTAGACTCAGCAGAAGAATGAGAGAGCTCTTATTCAGTACAAGGAGCTCTGTTGAAGAGACTAAAGCCACCAGACTCTTCTGGTTGCCTCTCCAGTGCTCAGATTCCCCATCTATAACATGGGAATAATGACAGTGACTTCAATGGATGGTGCAGAAACTTTAGATGATAAATACACACAGCTGACCTTGAATAAGATTAAGTGTGATCCTGTGTGGAAGCCATCCCCCACTCAACAAGGCTGCATTCCAGGAAACTAATGTGCCAGCCAGAACAGCACAAGGTACCTATTCTCTGTATGCCAAGAACCTGGTTATACTTACCAGCTACCAGCAGCTGTGAGTATCCGGCTTGTAAGCACTGTCTCCCATTCCTTCCCTTCCCGGTTGCATTTCAGGCGGCTCAGCTTCACACCCCCAACAGCTGTCACTTCGTTCTCCACCTCGATGTACATGGAAGGGTCAGAGCTTACCTGGATGAATGAGAGTAAACATACTTGTTCTCAGGTGATAGCAGGTCTGCTCAGACCTTGGTCCTTCGACCAGTAAAATATGCAGGAACTCTCCAGCCCTTGGCTCTGAAGCAGGGAAGACACAGAAACATGCTAGCTGGCAGGACAAAATAGGAGGGTGACAGCTGATGCGACAGAGAGTCACAGGGTAGGGCAACCGGGCCATATCATCTTATAGAGGAGAACACACTATAAGGACTACAGGTAGCTAAGGATAGAGCTTGTAGTGAAATTGTTTTGTAGCCTCCTACTTAAAATCTTCAAAGACTAAGGCATTTGATGAGAAGAGGGCCTGTGGTGGTACTGGGAGAAAATCCTAGAAAACACCAAGTTTCTCTCCTGAGTTCCTGTGGCTGTGAGCCTTGATCTGTTCAACTGAGATTATCGTGGAGGAACATCCCTAGCATGGCATGTATGAAAAATGTAGAGTTCAGTGTTTGGCACCAGAGTGGCTCAACCTGTGTGCTTGTAGAGTTGGCCAACATATAATTTTGCATGGAAATCTAGGCTAAATGGCTGTACCATGGGGCTATACATAAGTGAGCTGTAGCCACAAACTATGTTCCTTTCATAGACATCCAGAAATCAAGTACAGTCTCAAACAACACCCAGGAGTGAAGATAATGGGAAAGGTTGGAGTTTGGGAGAGGAGTTATAGCTGCTGACTGCTAGAGGCACTGCCTGTCTCCATTCACATCAGCACCAAGAACAAACTATGTGGGTTTCATCCTTCGACTTTACCTGCTCTACTCCTCTGGTCCATGGCATGTGGCTGAGAAGGGCTGATGCCTGCCCTCTAGTGCCATGAGGACCAGTGTGGGTCTAGAGCAGTGTGTGACCAATAGGAACTGACCCATACACTGGATCCAAGAAGGCTATCTGAGGACATACACCTGGGCTAGGTACAAATGAGAGATAGGAAGGAGAGAGCGAAGATACGATGGTGGCTGAGACACAGACATGGTGTTTCCCAGGGGTTTTTGGCTATAAGAGATTATCTACCCTAAAACTGTGTTTGAAGCTTACAGTTACAAGAAGTTCAACAGATCTAACAGTGATTGTGCCAGGCTCTAAGAAGTAGACATGGCCAATAGAACCATAGGGAGACAGAACATGAACATATCACCTCCAGGGCCTAGATCCCAAGCTGCCAGGACCCAATGTGGGGACACAGGAGGGTTCTAGAAGAGGGACCTGAGAAAAGTTTTAAAATGAGCTCGTCATCTAGAAGATGAAATAGTAAAGACCACCCTGGAAGCTGGTAGATCAAGGGCAAAGCTTTAGAAAGAGCTATGAGGGTAAGGAATAGGAAGCTAGGACTCTATTTGTCTTGCTAAGCAGTTCAGCCTGGCCCATGTAACTCACTATATAGCTCAGGCTGGCGTTGAATTCCTGGTGATGTTCCTGCCTCAGTCTCCTGAGTATAATAGTGAGTGTCACTATGCCCCACTAAGGTCAGTACTCTTAAGATTTGGTAAGTACTTTCATCAGCTATGACTTCTTCCAGAAATGTGTGGCAAGGCACTGTATAACTGTTCCCAAAAGCAGTGAAAATATTGCTAAGATTATAATGGGTGTGTGTGTCTGTTTGTTTGTATACCTGTGAAGGAGTTGGTGGAGGGTCCTGGCACTTACCTGGAGGGTGAAAGCTCTCTGGGGGCCTGGAATCGGCAGCTTTAGTGCAAGTGCTGGTGCAGACAGACACATGGCCTCTTTCTCTGCAGTCAGGGCAGCTGGAGACTAGAAGAGCCAAAAATGTCCCTGAATCACAGCCCAGTATTACAGGGTACCATTTTGTACAAATAAGTCAACCAGAGGTCAAGCTGGCCTGCTTCCAGGGCACTTCTACTTACTCTGTGAGGGAAAAAATACAGGGACTGCTACAAGGATCTTCACCTCAAAGACAAGAGAGCTGATATCAGAGCTACAGGCTCTGGATTGGTAGTACATAGGTTTAAGAGATAAAGCCTCCATGTGATCATGCATGCATGGTGTTTGTACCTGAGCCAGTTGGTTCCCAAGTTGTCCCACACTAATGTATACTGTAGCATGCAGAGCCTCCCAGGACTGAGCTCAGGGAAGTGGGATGGAACAAGATAGAATGGCCATGGGTCTCACCTGGACAGACAGAGACATGGGCAGAAGGCGGGAATCTTTCCTAGGGCGTCCTTTCTTCTTCTTTTCCACTGTTTCTACTTCAAGCTCAAGTTTGCGCTTGGATAGTGAAGAAGGCTTGGCCAAAGGGACCTTTTCATCACTGTCACTGCTGCTCTCCAAAAGGTCCCGGGGCCTTATCTCTTTCACAAGGTTGTGGTCTTTCAACCTGCACAGAAAGGTTCTTGTGACTTTCTTTCTAGTATGTGTTGCTAGGTGAGCACACTTATGACTTTCTTTATACAACTACTAATTTTATAATTTAAAAAAAAACCATACTGTTCACAAAATGTTAATAAGTACAAAAAAAGAGGGAGGATGTTTTTTCTGCTCCAATGTGCAGTTTGGAAACTGACAAACCTGTCCTCAGGTGTATCAGAGAATTGAGATCAGAGGATAAACCACTACCCTGAAAACTGAGAGATGGTTCAAAAGGCACACAGGTGACCTGGACCAAAAGCTCCTGGAATGTTTACTATCAGCCATATTTCTTAGGTAGTGGTCACAGTGCTAGATTCTGGCCTGATAGCCTTGCTATGTAGTTTAGGCCAGCCTTGAACTCATTATGTAAACCAGGCTGGCCTTGAACTCACGGCAATCATGCCTCAGCCTCAAGAATGCTAAGATTACAGGCAGCAGTACTGTACCCAGCTGATTTATTATTTTTACATCAAGGAGTTTCTCCAGGTTTCCAAAGGGAAGATCCTTGATAAAGAAAATATCTTATATTCACTGGCTTGGAAAGGGAGAGGTAACCATTTTGAGACATGATCAGATCACTGATTTCTTCATTACTAACCCCTGCTCTCAAGAAAAACTATTTTACCAGAGTGTGATCTTCCTGGGGAAAAAGCAGGAAAATAGTCAATACCTGCTCCCTCTATTGTGCCTTTCCACTACCCTATTTCCACAGGTTAAGGAATTTTTTTTGCCAGAAGGTAATGAAGCCCAGGTATTCACACTATACTCCATAAATTCTAAACCACTACAACTACCACCAAAAAAGGAAGTTAAAAATAAAGATTACAGAATGTTTTTCAAGATTATAGAATGTTTTTCCTTCCCAGTGCTTCACTACTATATATAATACAGCCCCAGTATAGAAACAGTATATTACAACCATGAAAGGAGCCAGCTATAGGTTTTAAGGAATTTCTAGGAACTCCTGGTTAGATAAATAAAGCTTCATATGATAGACCTAAGTACTTCATTTCTAATATATAGTATGTCCAGCTTTCAACAAAAAATTAAAAAGTATTCTGAGATTAAAAAAAAAAAAAAAAGGAAAATGCAGAAGGCACAAATCAATAAGAAACAAAAACATAAGCACCTGCCAGGTAAGCACAAGGTCCCGAGTACGCTCCCCCCACCCCGCCAGTCTCAAAAAACAAGACAGACAGCAGAACCAGACTCAGAGACAGAAGTTTTGAAATTATCAGAATGAGATTTTAAATAACTATGATTAGGGTTCATAATTATAGGGATTCCAACAATTGAACACGTTAAAGAGAGTAGTAGTAGGAAAGAGCATTTAAGAACAGTAGCAGCAGCTGGGATATATATATATATATATATATATATATATATATATATTTTTTTTTTTTTTTTTTTTTTTTTTTTTTTAAACATATTTGGTATAGGGTCTCACTACACAGGTCAGACTTGTACTGTTTTCAGCCTCCCCAGCACTGAGATTACAGGCATGCGCCACCACACCCAGCCTTGGTGGCTAGCTCACTGTGCACATAGGCTGGGCTGGCACAGCATGTGGTACCAGGGATCGAACCCAGTCCCTGAGCTTGCCTAAGCATGCACTTAGTTCACTGAGCTATCTTACGAGCCCTAGCCCTAGCTGTGAATAATATTAAAAGAATAGTAAAAAATTTTCCAAAATTAGCAAAAGATAACAAAATAGAAGAGGAAGAACTGTGTGTGACAGCACATTCCTGTAATCCGGGAGGCTAAAGCAGGAGGACTGCTGTGAATTAAGAGGCCAGCTTGGGCTATATAGTGAATTCAAAGCCAGCCTGAATTACCTAATGAGGCCCTGTCTCCAAGAAACAAACAAACTACATACAATAGTTAAAGATTTAAAAAAGGAAAGGATGTCCTCTTTCAGTCTATTAAGTACTGTACTGGAGGTTTAATAAAGCAACATGAGAAGGAAAGAAAGGCACAAAGATTGGAAAGAAAGAAAAAAAAAAATCTTAAATCACAGATGACATTTTTGTTTTTGTTGGAAATACCAGAGAATAAAGAATCAATTGAGTAATTATAGCAAGATTGCAGGATCTAAGGTTAATAAACAAAAGTTAGTTGCTTTCCCCTGTATCAATAATGAACAACTGGAATTTACATTCCACATTCTAATGCCTTAAAATAGGACATAGCATTCACTATATCCTGTGGATGAGGCTTCATGTTATGGAACTTATAAGTAATTTTTTAAAAATCATACTTTTTTGGTAACTAGGTGACTGATCACTGATACAGGCCTACTCATATGTTAAGGAAGTATAGTTCCCAGCAGACCATTCGTTTCTGGAATTTGGAACAAAGTGTCAGGCAGAGGTACAAAGTGAGGGGATTTTCAGTGCTCACATAGAGGTCCTAGCCATGGAAAGTGAAGCAGACTAAGCTGAAGCAGTACCAATTAAAGTGAATCTCATAGGGTGGTGTTGAGATGAGCTCAGAATGTGATCAGACTGCTTGGGAACTATTAGAGTTTGACACTGATTTGACAGATATTTGAAAACATTTCTCCTGGCTTTCATTGAGAACCAAGGTAAGAAATAGCCACATCAGAAAGTGCCTATATTTTCTCTATTTGACAAAACTATCCTCTTCACTTTCCATCACTGGGACCTCTATGAGAGCACTGGGCATGCTCTCACTTTGTGCCTCTGCCTGATACTTTGTTCCAGACTCCTGAGACCAACGGTGTATTGGGAACTATCCTCCTCAACATGAGTGTGCCTATACCAGTGGTTGGCCACCCCATATCCTAGGGAGCAGACAGTTGCTGAGGAAAAACATAGCTAGGAAGACATAACCCATAAGAAATGGGCCTTATCCCATGCTCTTTCTGCTTAGTCTTATAGTCACAAACCAAGTCTGTGTTACCTTGTCACATTGTTGGGAGTGGATGGCCCACAAGTTTACACAGCACTGCCATCTTGTACCCAGGAGGCTAGCATTTGGCTCCTGGACCAATCCTGGGCTAAAGTGCCAGTCAGATTGGGGACTCATTACCCAGCCACTATGAGGTGCAAAAATGGAGCAACAGCAGAGCCAGTATGTGCTGCTCAGGGTAAGATAAGGACTAGGACAAGGCTTTACAAGCATTCGCTCTTCAATACCCAAGGGATACAGTCTATGAGGCATGTTCTATTGTCAGGACTATGCAATTGTAAGGGGACAGGCTAAGAAAGACCATGTCTCAAGATCACCCCACTAGAACCATGGAACCAGGACTCAACTGTAGGATGTATGGCTCTGAGTGCTAGAAGCCTCCACGGAGGGCTTTTAAAGGGGTTCAATTTGCTTGCACTATGAATTGAAGAAATAGCCATATCAAGAAAGTGCCTACATTTTTCTATAAGGCCGTTAATAAAGAATCAGTGGCCAGCTCAGCATGCCTGGGGATGGGGCCAGCAAGGCATATGGTATAGGGGCTCAAACCCCAGGCCCTGTGCTTGCCTGAGCAGGTGCTTAGTCCACTATATCACCGGCCCTCTATATATTTTAAGAGTTTTATAGTTTTAGTTCTCATATTTAGCTCTATGATCCATTTAGAGTTACTTTTTACATAGAGAATATCAATCTTATCTCATTTTGTTTCCTCTTTTGGAACTATACTCTTTTGGAGTATTTAGTTTATAGTCTCCACTTGACAGTTCTATAATAGGAAATTTATTTAAGTCATTTTTTTTTTTTTTTTACTTTTTGAGACTGGGTCTCACTGAGCAATTCAGGCTGGCCTTGAATGCATGTTGATCCTTTATAGCCCAGGCTAGTCTCTAATTTATACAACAATTCTCTTGCCTCAGCCTCCTGAGTGCTGGGATTACAGGCTTGCACCACCAGGCCTGGCTTTTAAGTTTAAACCTGTTTATTACATCTCTAATGTTTGTTACTTTGTATCTTAAGTTTATATACATAGAGCTTCATTGGACACTGCACATCCTGAGAATAATATCCCTGCCCAGTAGATTTTCTTGTCTGCCAAGTACCTCTGGATGTTACACAGATAAAAATCCTCTTTTAGATTTTTCTTGGTTGGCAATGTCTACAGCACATGGGTAATGGGGATGCACATGATTCTGGGTTCTAAAAACCAAGCCACAAAACAAACAAACAAGGGCTAGGGAGATAGCTCAGTGAAATAAGTGCTTGCTGGCAAGAACAAGGTCCTGAGTTCGATCTTTGGTACTACAAAAAAAAAAAAAAAAAAGTTGAAACAAACAAAAAAACCAAAAGTCGGGTGTGGTGGCACAGGCCTATAATTCCAGCACTCTAGGGAGGCTGAGGCAGGAGGATTGTTGTGAATTCGAAACCAGCCTGAGCTACAAAGTGAGCTAAGGCCAGCCTGAGCTGCATAGTGAGACTGTCTCAAAAAGACAAAAAAATACAAAAATTGAAATAAACCACCCACCTCACCCTACTCTACAAGGTAGCAGGCCTGTGGTAACAATCTCAAAGGAAGAAAGATGCTTTTCCTGACCTTGAGGACAGGCTGCAATATTCCAATTTCTCTGCCATGTTTCTGACTATGAGTCAGATTTTTGCTAGCAATCACTTCTCACTGGAGCATTCATTTTTAAAAGTAGATTGACTTTATGTTGTTGACTTAGTTCCAAACCCTACAAGGCTCAGGTCCAAAACTTTTTCTTGACTCAACGTGGCCTTTAAATTCAAGGTTGATGATCATTAGAATAGTCCCTTAGCCCAGCAAGTAGCCTGAACTACATAGCGAAACCCTGTCTTAAAAAACAAAACAAAAATTACATTGAATTTTTCATACTAAAGCAAATAGGATTATATTGTAGAGTAGAATACAAGGTTTTACAAGTTCAAAGATCTAAGTAAGAGACTTGAACAGAGGTTACTCCAATGATCCCACCCAGACAAGCAGTTTACAGATCATAAGCGAAGGCCTAGGGGACAGCACCTTGTTCACCAAGACCCTATTTATTGCAAGGACAGGTTTTGTTCCAATAACACTCTTACAAGCTACCTACTTAACATATGCCTGACCAATGCCCCTTTATTTAGCTATTGGTAATAAAGGCTATGTGTCTGTCATGGCTGCTGAGCCCTAAGTGCCTCACAGCCTCTCAGATGCAACTGACAGGAGAGCTCTATGGCTCTGGCCCCTGTGGAGGAAGGTAGCCTGGCCCATTTCTAGCTCTTCTAGTTTCCATTTCATTGGGATGTGCAATGAGCTCCTTGAGAGGAAGGAAGGCATTCTCAGGAGGCAGAAATGCTCAGTGCCAATAGTAGAGGTTGAGCACAATTGCGTTAGCTGCCTTACTGTATGCTGTCCTGAAACTCTTAAGAAATAAAGAAGTAGAGCCCACATGTCTTGGCTGCTGTGTGTGGGGAGAAGAACAAATAGATGAGAAGCACTAAGCCTGCAAGCATTCAAAAGCCCATCAAATCTAACAAAGACCTTCCGTACTTCATATAGAGTTCAGCTCCCTAACTATCATGAGGTACTAATTAGAAGGCCATGACTTGCATAGTACAGCAATATCAGAGCCTTTCATCTCTAATCTTTTACTGTTTTTCTGGGCAATTCTGGGCTCCATTCAAAGGATAACATTACTCTCATCACAGAATGCAACAACTAGCCCTTGTGCATTTGCACTTGAGGTTCTTTTGCCCATGATGCCTTCCCCCATAGCACTTCCAGTTACCCCCCTTGCTTTATTTGTTTTGATGTATTTGATACAGGGTCTCACTACACAGCTCAGACTTGTAATGATCTTCCTGTTTTCAGCCTCCCCAGTGATGGGATTACAGGTATGCACCACCACACCCAGACTCGTCCCCCTAACTTTTAACTACCACTCCTTTTCCTTAGGAGCTGGTGGTTAAGGTAGGCCTTTATGATGTTTGGACCCTGATGGCAGCCAGGTTATCTAGTGGGTGTGTAGGGAGAATACTGTACCTTTTTTGCCTCTCAGGGTCCCGCAGTCAACACCTACCTTTCTACAGCTGTTGAAGTCACACTGGTCAAGGAAGGAGCACCTGGCGTGGCTTTGGAACGCTCTGTGAATCGGGAGTCAAATGCTTTCATGGGTTCAATCTTGGACGGGGTTGTTAACACGGAGGGTGACAATGCAGCAGGAGTAGAGGTAGCAATCATACTGAAGAGTGAAGAAGATGGGAAGCACATCAAGCATAATTCCTAAAGAATGTGGGGCTACAACTTGTATTGCTTAGAGCCTATCACAAGGGGTACAAATAATCAAACTGCTATCAACACAAAAAATTTCAATGTTTAGTCTTTAAAATTTTCATGTTAGAATTTGGAACACTGACTACCTAAGAGAACTGTGAGTAAATGAATTGTGATTTTACCCTTCACTGTTCTGAGTTTTTAGGGGTAACTAAACACATAGTTCTGTCTCTATAATGTACATATAGCTTCCATTCAGAATCCTGAGGCCATGGTCTGTTCCTGGCCTTGATCTTCAGTCTAGTACCCTCCTCTAAGTGCTTACTCTATAGCTTTTACCTTCTACTACAGGGAGAAAGGAGAGGCCTAGCCATCTCTTGCTCTTGGACTTCAAAGCCACTGAGCCTCTTGCTGATCTGGTTAACACTTCATCTCTTCATGACTTGTAGGGCCAATGCCTGCAAATTTCTCAGCTCTGGTGACATCTGTCCTTTGTAGACATCCTTCTCTGGATGCTTTGCTTCCTAATTGGTCTTCTTGCACTGTTCCTTCTCTTCAGATCCACCCTCATAATGCCTTAAAAGCAGTGATGCTTGATGTTTGCTAAGTCTACACAGCATGGATGCCTAAGCCCAGAAGTAAGACGCTGCAATAACACATGACACCACCCCAACTGAGGTATTCTCTTGGTATCAAAAACAGAAGTCCAGGAGCCAGAGAGATAGCTCAGTAGAATACTGAATTCAATCCCTGGTTCCACCAAAAAAAAAAAAAAAACTTAAGTCCCAAAGCCTTCTGCGCCCCAGACTACTACCAGATTTACTGTATGTAGGAATATAGCCTTTTTCCTCATTCCCACCCCTTCCTTGGAGTGTGCTCTTGCTCTTGTCTCTGCATCCTACCTCCTTCCCCTTGGTTGGCTTATTGAGTCCTACGGAGGGTACCTTCTGAGAAGCTTCCCTGAGACCTATCTATCAATCCCTTGGAGGGACAGCCATTCTGCATAGGATCTTAGGAGCTACCTTGCAAACCTCTGGCTGCCTATTATTAGCATAATTTCTTGATTATCAGCCAATCAATCCTCTGTGAATGCCCAGTTCCTACAAAATGTACAACTAATAGCAGGTATGGTTCTAATGTTTATTCCTGGCTCTCAATCATTTTTTTCCCTGCCCACTCTGAATTCTTAATTTCTCAGATAATGATCAGTGAGGATACAGGCTTTGAGTCTGATTCTGAGAATATAAGGAAAGTCATGTGCTTATACATGAGTTCTCTGCTTGGGCTGTAAAGTTCACAGCACAGTGAAGTTGAGGCCAAAGCCCAGAAATGAGTAGTCACCTCAACGTAGATGTCAAAAAGTAGGGCTGAGCTTGTGGCAGGCAACATCTCATTAACAGGTCTCCAAGTTTAATAGCCTGATCCTTGGTCAGGTGAGGGACTTTTTCTAAGTCTTCATATCTTATGCATCAGAGACTGAACTGAACAAGTCCTCCCTTCTGAGGATATCCTCATCTAAAAACAAGCATTTCATTTCCCTTTTTATTAAAAGGACCATGAAATGAGAACAGAGTGCAATTCTCAACCTTGGAACTATGTCTACACCTGACCTCTCCCCAAGAATAGGACCAAGACTTGGCACACACTAACCTGTCCTTACTGAGAGACTCGCCTGCAGGCCTGGCACTGGTGGCCACCACAGGCTCTGTGCAAGACTTTGAGGCGCCGAAGGAGTTGGGGGTACTGGAGTCCAGTGGCAGTAGTTGCTGACTGCTATGAGAGGAGAGCATGGTGCCTGCCAGGGAGCCCGAGAGTGGGATGCTGTTAAAGAATGCCGTGGAGAAGTCCCTGTTGGCAAGCAAGAACAAAAGTCAGCTGAAAATCAGATGCCACATCAAGTACCTTTTATCTTTTATGTAACATATTCTTGGTTCAGAGGCAATGTATTTTCATGATAGGTAATTTAGAAAGTTAGAGAAGTCCAAAGGAAATGAAAACATTTAATATGCTATGTGTAATGGAATCTAAGATGTACTCTGTACACCACAAAGAAAGATTACCAGAAAGATAATGACTACTACTACTCTGCTGTCATTACAGAGGTGTTATATCATGTGATCATGTCTTCAAATGGAAAAAAATGCAGCATACTAAGAGGGCCTTCCTTTTATTTAGGGCTCTAGGCCTTTCCACTGAATGGATATAATTGACCTAACTTGGTCTCTACTGAGGAACATGGCTACCTCTTCATTTCTGCTGCAACTACAGCCAAGACATTATAGTGTTAAACTGAGGGTCCTGGACCAGACCACTTGCAAGTTCATAACCTTGTGTACTTCAATCATTATTTCTGTGCTTCAGGTTGATATATGTAAAACAGAAAGTGGTAGGACTTTTCTTAGGAGACTGCTTTTCAGACTAAAAGTATAGCACATACTTAGCATGGAGTATCTACTAAAAAATGCCTAGAATTATAACAAAACTTGGCACACCTATTGGTTACATATTAAATGGGATAAACTCTTAGAGATGGACTTGGATCAGGAAACAAAATGTTTGTTCCTGATTTTTGATAAACATTTCTAAAGCTGGCTGCTTTGAAGGTTTAAATTATAAACTACTTATAAACCTGCCTATTTCCTCATGATCTCACGTTTTATTAGATTCTCTTGATGCTTGTCAATCAGATGAGTGAAAAATAGTATAGCTTTACTTTTTTTATTATTATGATATAGTTATTTTTTCACATGGAAATATTTGATTTTCTTTTTTAGTGATTTTTTTTTGAGACAAGGTCTCATTACTTAGTCCACGCTGGCCTTAAACTCACTGTAATCCTGCCTGAGCCTCTGAAGTACTGGGATGAAATCTGGTTTTCCTGGTTTCTTTATTCATATCATATCCTTTGTCTATTGTTTAATTTTATTATTGACCCTTATTATTTATTTTTTAGCACCTTTTCTTTTTTTTTCAACATCCTGATAAATTCCCAGTTCAGAGATGAAACCATGCCCAGAAGGACTAATGAAGATGCTAGGAAATGCAGGGGGAGGCAAGCCACTTGCCTCAGTGGCTCCCTCCAAATAGTCTCTCCCACTCCATGACTCCCTGGCAACAGAGTGAGGTCTAGCAGTTTTTTGAAGATAGGGTCTTGCTAGGTAATAATTCAGCCCTTTGTAGTTCAGGCAGCAATCTTCCTGCCTCAGCTAAGAGCTGGTATGTGTATTCATTATTAATTTGAAAGCACTATTTACTAATTTAAAAACAAAACAAAACACCATTCCTCATAGGATATTGTGTTTACAGTCATTCTTATAAAAAAGACAAGACTTGTGTGGCTTAAAATGGCATCATTTGTAGAAATTTGTTTTACTTCTGAGATTATAAAAATATTTTCCCATGGACTCTCCCTTTAAGCAAAATTATTTTAAAGAACAAACAACAAAAACTCCATTAAACCTCTGACCTGTTCTGTTACATTTCTAGGTTAAGAGCCTAGGACCTAACTTGATTTCTAGAATGGCAGGTAGTTTTCATTCATTAAATTAATTGCTAATGTTTTATCACTGATATGAAACACTAACTTAAAAACTCCCTTGGATAGTTGGGATTTTGGGGGCAAGAAATTTTACTATATTCCATTGTTCTATTCATGTGTCAGTATAGTACCTCAGTTTTAAAATTATCATAGCTTACAAATTTTTAATTTCTGGTGGGGCTAGTTTTCCCTTATTAATCTTTTTTTTTTTTTTTTTTTTTTTTGGTCAGAAATATCTCAAAAGCTGAAAATTCCACCCAACTTTAGAATTTTCTTCTATGATTTGAAAACCCCTATAGCTATTTATACTAGTTTATGTTAAGTTTATGGGTTAGGGGAGAACTGGCTCCTTTTTTTTCTGTTTCTTAGTAGTAATAAGAACTGATCCCTAGGCCTTCATACTGAGCTACATTCCCAACTCTTTTAACTTTCCATTTTGAGACAGTCACTAACTTTTTCATCCTTGGCTTTATTTTCCTGCTCCAGTTTCCTAGAAACAGTACTGGGACATGCGACCCTAAGAAAACTGACTTCTTTATGAGTCATCCTAGCTAATCTGTGGCATCTAGTGGAGATTGAGGTAGGTGGATTGCTTAAGCATATTAATTCAAGAAAAGACTAAAGTTTCAGCTTCTTATTATTTTGTTTAGAAGTTTTCATTGACATTCAGAAATGAGATTTATAATTTATTATGTTCTATGTCTGATTTCTTTTGCTTTTGAGATAGGGTCTCACTAAATTGCTCAGGCTATCTTGAGACTCCTGAGCTCAAGTGATCCTACTGCCTCAGTTTCTGGTTTAGCTCAGACAAGAATGCACCATGGCACCCAGCAAGCTGTCTTTTTACATTTTTGGGGGAAGAAGGGTAATTGGGAATCCAACTCAGGACCTTGTACTTACTAGGTAGGCACTGTACTATTATGGGCTATATCCTTGGCTCTTTCTATATTTTGACATAAATATTATGATCTTTTTAATAAACAGAATTTTCAGGGGCTTGTGAGATAGCTCAGTGGTGGTCTAAAGTGCCTGCTTAGGCAATTGCCAAGGACTGCAGTTTGATCCCTGGCACCACATGGTGTGCTAGCCCTGCCCCCAGGGCAGGATGAGCTGGCACAAAAAGAGAAATAGAATTTTAAAATTTGACTTCTTTGTGCACTAGAATATTTACAATACATTAGCTATCTATTGTTTTTTGAGACAGGGTCTCATTATGTAGTCCAGACTGGTCTTGAATTCACTGTTGTCCAGGTTGGCCTCATACAACAATGCTTCTGTTTTAGTCTCCTGAGTGCCGAGATTATAGATGTTTGCTGCCATATCCAGAGAGTTAACTATTCTTTTAGGTTTGCTAAGAACTCCTTGTGACACTGCCTTGGTAGGACAGGTTTTGGTGGTATTAATTTGTTGATAGTGTCCTCTATGTTTTCTAACAAATTCTTTGTTTTTAGTAATTTTATTTTCAAAAATTATCCACTCTGCAGTTTATCTACAGAGTTCAGAAAGAAGTCTCAGTTTTTTATTTCCCACCTAGAATTACTTTGAATATTTGTATTATTTTCTTTCTTGGTTAATCTAATAATTACTACATAGTTATTTAGGGAATCAGGAAGGTGAAAAAGCCTTTAAGACACAGGAATCAAATTTAGGGCCATATCCAGTGGCAAAAACGCCTCTTATCAGCCCTGTCTCCTCAATACTTAAGACCTAGAAGGATCCACAGAACAAGTGGATCCTTGTCACAACTACAACCCTCATTGCCAGAGGACAAACTGCATTTACACACTTAGTTTTTTTTCTTTCTTTTTTGTAGTATTGGAGATCAAATTTGGGACCTTGTTTGCCAAGCAGGTGATTATGCTGCTGTCTCCCTAGCCCCCTCACACATTTGGTTTCACTTCATCCTAATAAAAGCTGGGCAGTGGATAACTGTATTGCTGATTCCTGATCTATTGAAAGGAGCAGTTAATGCTTAACTTTTTTTTTTTTTTAATGTATTTGGTACAGGGTCTCACTACATGGCTCAGATTGGTAGTGATCCTCCTGTTTTAAGCCTCCCTAGATCTGGGATTACAGGCATGCACCACCATGCCTAGTTTCTATGGCTCAGTGTGCTGGTGGGGCAAGGCTGGCAGGTGCTTAGTCTGCTGAGCTATCTCTCTGGCTCTCTTATACTTTTTTTGGACCCATTTTGCAGGAGGGTATCTAGTAATCTAAACAACTGATTTGTAATATAGCAACCATTGTTGAATTCCTATTATTTTGTTTAGCGAAGGTTTAACCACAAGGAAAATTATTGATTTGGGAGAAAAAAGCAAATCTGGTTCTAGCCAGATTTCTGCCTTGCAGGGCCTTGGTGTCCACACTGCTAATACACAAAGCTGGCTCAGTACATCAACTGATTTAGCTTTCAAGGAAGATCTGGAGGGCGTAGCTCATAGATGGCACCGGGCAGAGTACAGAGGACTGTAGTGCTATCATCTGCATAAAAGAGTTCCTAATGTTCTAAGAGGATTGCTACAACCTGACAGTGTCCTGTTTTCTTCACCAGACTTTTACCATCCTTTGAATCAACAAATATGATTTCTTCAGAACAAATAATCCAAAAGCAAGTCTGACTGTAGACATTAAGACAATGGCAAATGGTGGAATCCACGTCTATCTTCTCTGCCCCCACAGGGAAATGTGACTCACATCCCTACATTAGGCCTAGCAGTTCCACTTCTAGGAATTATTCTGAGGAAACAGATATGGGTGTACTCACAAGTTCATTTACAATCACAAAAAATTAGACACAAACTACAGGTCTGCAGTTGACAGGACAGTTCAGTCAGTCATGGTGCTTCATAGGATGGGAACCTAAGTAATCAGCAAGTGAAGGCTTAAAGGACTATTTATTACAGAAGACAAAAGGTGAAGATACAGTAACAAGAGGGGAAAAAAGATAGAAATACAGGTATCAAATGTTAGCAAGGATTATATATGAAAGATGAGATTTGGGATGTTTATGCTTCTCTTTGGGCTTTTAATATAATTAGAAATGTCATAAAATGAAACAAGGAAAAAAAAAATCAATCTGACTTCTATACCCATGTATCCTCCAGTGACCTGCTAACTATGAAGTATGGTAGATATACCAGCTCTAAGAAGTCCCTCTGGCCTGCAAGCCCCCTCAACCCTTTTCACATGAATCAAGTGTACACAAAGTTCTGGCAGGAACAATGCTTTTCTGTATTCTAATTGGCCCAGGAATCTGTGAAGATCTAAACTATAAATGTGTTAATTGGTAAAAGGAGAGAAGACCTCCCAAGACAGGGTCATAGAAAGCTTGGTGAATGAATGAGTACCCAGTGTCCAGCTGTGCTATGCAAAGAGGTGTGATTCTTCTCCGACCATCTGCTGTCCGTGTCTCAACTTGTTTCTTCAAAAGATTCTGACAAAAAAGAATCACAAAAATGAATGGAAAAGTTTCTGCCAACTGTCAAAAAGTTGCTTTTTTTTTCTTTTTGTGATAGCAATGTTAAGTGTAACATCTAGTCTCCTGGCAAATAGAATATGCAATAGAATACTGTTAACTGCAGGCACTCACAGATTGAGACTACGCTTTGACAATGCCTCCCCACCTTTTTTCCCCACAGCTCATAGTACTCACCATTCTACTCTAGTCTGTGAATCTCACTATTTAAGAGTCTTCACATAAGTGCTTTAGTAAAAGTATGTGTCCTGTGTCTGGCTCATTTTTAAAGTGTAAATACTAAATGTGAATAACTTCTTAAAATGTCAATTATATCTTACTATAAGCCAGATGTGGTGGCTCACACCTATCACCTCAGCACTAGGGAGTTTGAGGCAATGAGGATCATCGTGGGTTCATAGTGGGGCTGGGCTACATAGTGAGTTCAAGGCCAGCCTGAACTACATGGTGAGACCTTGTCTCAAAGCACAATAACTACAACAATAAAACAGAAACAGAAATGATACCTTACTATCATGAATTGAAAAAAATAAGGCTTCTAGAGAAAAAAAAAAAAAGTAGGGGAGAGGGAGGGTTGGGTGGGGAGATGGGAGATGGGGGAAAAGGGATCCTAAGAAAATATATTTTAACTTACTTCTCTACAGCCTTTTAATACAATGAAATAAAGCCAGCTAATCAAAGAATAAGCATTTTTATCAAAGTATGTGCTGAACTTCCTACACATTAAAGAAGCAGGGATAGAGAGCTACTAGCTGAACCAGCTCCAAACACCTTTTACTATCAATACCATAAACACAGCTAGATTCCTGACGCTTCAAGCACACGAGACTGGCCAGGCCTGCCTGACTGCCATGGGATTCAGTAAAGAAATAAAGGGCCAGATCTACATCTGTGGGCCATATTCTTTTCTCTAAGCTGGTGCTTTTCAAACTGACTTTTATCAGAAGTGTATTTCTTTGCAAAAAAGGCTTATTATCTAAGGGTTCCTAGTCACAAATTCTGTCTGAATAACCCGAGAAGGGTTGTCAACTGACATAAAAGCACAGGAAATGAGTTAAATTCTCCAGTTAAGTTTGACATTTCCTATCATGTTCTTTTTTTTTTTTTGGCGGTACCAGTGATTAAACCAAGGACCCTGCGCTTGCCAGGCAAGCACCTATTCTACTGAGCTATCTCCCCAGCCCTCTATCATATTCTTGTCCCCATTAATAATCCTTCGCTCTCACATGTAAAAATGGACTTTCAGATGAAAAAAGGGCAACCACACAAGTTTTCTAAGGGCAGAGCCTAAAACTCACTATTCTGAAAGTCTAGAACTTTCTCAAAAGATAAGCCAGTAAAGGTCTGGTAGCTCCTATAAGAGATGACTTTCTTTAAGGTTCCCCACATTACAGGTATGTACAAGGAGATCTTTAAAAAAGGTGCTTTAGACCCCATTAGTGCCTTGTGTACTTGTAGGTAATGTCTCCAACTGGCCTGAAGCTGACTAACTGTGGCCTGTGCATGAACTCAGCATGTACCATCTTCACTACCATTCATGACCATGGCCCCACCTTTGTGTCCTGGCTGCCTGTGCTAAATATGTCCTGTGCCCATGTCCTCAGTGCTACTGAACCAGTCTTACCTTCCTGATATCTTCCAGACTTTCTCCATTAACAACTCCTGTTACTGAGGAAGCTGAGGCTGTCTCTCTGGCTGTGGCACCCTTTTGGTCCAGCTGCTGCTGCTGTTGCCTCCGTTGATACTTGAGCATCTCTGGGTTCTCAATAACAGCAGTGGAGAGCTGAGCCTCGGTCATAATGGCCAGGCTCTTACCATATGTGGACTGGTGAATGCGGCTCTGTGAGAAGACAGGAGAGGTTTGGCACATGGATCTGAGCTGTGCTGTGGCCCACCAATGGATGCACTGAGAGCTCTGAACAGTAGGGTCTGGGAGGCCAGCTCTAGTTGTCTCTCACCTAATTTAGTCTGTCCCTGACTAGGCATTTCTGTCAAGAGTCTTACAACCTCACTAGATTTTTTTTGTATTTTTGAAATAGGGTTTCAGTAAGCAATTTAGGTTGGCCTAGAACCTGAGGTGATCCTCTTTGCCTCAGCCTCCTGAGTGCTGGGATTACAGGTGTGTGCTACCATACCTAGCCCCTCACTAGATGTTTATAGCCATCCCATAGCCTTCCATGTTTATAGCCATGGAAGAAAGCAAAAGTGATAAAACAATCTTATCATACTGTCTGATGCAGACAAAAAGTGGCAGGGGATATTGTTGCAAATGAAATGCAGACATCTAAATAGCTAACTTAAGCTCTTAACTCATTCCATGGACCTTAAACAATAAGGGAACCAGACCTTGGAAGCAAGAGTCTGCTGCTGAGTCCTCTGATAAACATCCTTCTGATAAACATCTCCTCCCATCTCCTAGGCCCTGCTAATTCTCTGCCATAACAAGCTAGAGAACAAACCCACAAGAGCAGAGACAGTGTCCTGAACACGCCACAGTGGTTGGTGTTCATAAAAGCACAATAGGAAAAATGATAAACCCAAAGATATACAAATGACAAGCACTGTGTCTGACCAGGATATAGACTGTGGTTTGGTCTTTCTGAGATAGTGTTTCATTATGTGATTCAGGTTGGCTTTGAATTCACTTTGTAGGCCAAGCTGGCCTCAAACTTGCAGATACCTCTGTTTAAATCTCCCAGAGTATTGAGGCTCTAGGCATGAGTTACCATGCCTGGTGGCACTATGGTTAATGGGTATCTGTGTCACATCAGAGGATACTGGGCTTCCAGGAAAGAGGAGCTGGGACTTGTGGCTGTAGGTCTAAGTAAAGCCAGGGATTTTCCTCTGCTGTCTTAGTTTTTGCCCTCTTATTTCCCAAATCTGTTACCTGGAATCTCAAGCCATAATTCAGAGATTGGCCATGGTTTTCCTAGTGCATCTAATTGTGAACTGGGAAATGGTAAGTTAAAGTAGGCTCCATTGGTGACCCTCCAAGGGAATCCATACAATGCCATAACTGATGATAGTGACAAGGCAGGTCAAAGTCCCTAGGCCCAGTAACTTAAATGAAATGGGTACACAGTAAACACCAAGAAATGACAGTATAACTGTTGTAATTGTCAATAAAAGACAACAGAATGGAAAAGCAGGGGCCACCAGTAGGGGTATCCTGGGAGTAAAAATGTCCCTCTGGGTTACTTATTATCAGCTTATGAAGAAGGACCAATTTCATTCTTAATTCCAGGACTTGTTTCTGACATTAATACAGATTAATCTCTTTGTAAAATATTACAATCTGTAAAAGGCAAATCCCCTGTAATACTTAAACAAGTGGGTGTGGTGGCATATGTCTATAATTCCAGTGCTTTGGAGGCTGGGACAGAATAATGAGTTTGTTCAAGCTACCCTGGGCCATATATCAGATAAGAAAGAAAGAAAGAAAGAAAGAAAGAAGGAAGGAAGGAAGGAAGGAAGGAAGGAAGGAAGGAAGGAAGGAAGGAAGGAAGGAAGGAAGGAAGGAAGAGGGCTGGCAAGATAGCTCAGCGGTCTAAAGTGCCTCTCAGGGACCGTGGTTCGATCCCCAGCACCACATGCCATGCCAGCCCCTCCCCCCAGGGCGGGCTGAGCTGACCTCCCACTCCCCGCAAAAAAAGAATCCGTGATGTGTAGCGAGAAACTGTAATAAATAAATGAACTTAAAAAAAAAAAAGAAAGAAAGAAGAAAATCAGAAAAACCTTAAAGAAACAATGTCTAGATACATGTTCACACCAAGAAGAGGGTCTAAGAGCTCTCTCAGATCTATGTGGTGATTTTTGTGGGCAGAGAGCACACAGCAGCACATGGACCAGCAGCCTACCTTTTCTTCTTCACTTAGGGGATCTCCAAGCTCATCCTGAGAGAAGTCAAGGAACGCCACAGAACCATCCATAGAACATACCAGGATGCCCAGCCCATTCAGAGTCCTGAAAGAAACAACTATCAGGAGTCTGGAAGCCAAGTTCCTGAAGTAGATACTGTGCCACAGTGGTAGGCCAATGAAAATGGTTAGACAGTACTCCAGGTAGAAACCTTTAGTTTCCTTCTGTGGCCTGAGGATGGGGGCAAAAGCCACATCTCAGAGTGCCCTTGTGCCCTTTAGTTCTAGTATCTCTTATCATAAAGTTTTGTGAGAATTTTTATTTTTATATTTCTTTATTTCTTACCTTTTTTTTTTTTTTTTTTTTTGGCAGAACCAGGATTGAACTCAGGCCCTTGCGCTTGCCAAAGAAGCACTTATTCCACTGAGCCATCTCCCTGGCCCTTTCATGTCTCTTCAAATCTTGAAGATGGGGCCAGCCAGATACCTCAGCAGACTAAAGTGCCTGCTTAGGCAGAGCAGGGACCAGGGTCCAATCCTGGCATTCTGTGCCAGCCCTGCCCCCAAGGTGTGGGGTGCACACACAGTGGGTGTGGTGGTGCACGCCTGTAATCCCAGCACTTGGGAGGCTGAAAACATGAGGATCACTACAAATCCAATCTGTGTAATGAGACTCTGCAGACCCTGTACTAAATACATAAAACAAAACAAAAACTTGAAGTTGTGTATCTATAAGGCTACATGGTTTGAGAGAAGGCATTTTCTTTTGGCAAATCCTAGCCAGAACAGGACATTTTCACAATAGGAGGTACAGAACTGCTGGTTTCTAGATTATAATCAAACAGCATGTCCAGGTCTGCATTCCTTGGGCAGGGTATACTGGATGCTATGTCTTTTTTTTTAAGAAATGTATTTAATACAGGGTCTATAGGGTCTCACTACAGATTGGACTCACAGTGATCCTCCTGTTTTCAGCCTTCCTAGTGCTGGGATTACAGGCACGCACCACCACACTCAGTCTCATTCACCATCTCAGCTTGCCCCAGGGATGCAGCTGGCATGGCAAACTAGGGATTGAACCCTGGTCCCATTGCCTGCTGAAGCAGGCACTTAAGTTCGGTGACCTATCTGGCCAGCCCTGGACACCATGTCTTAACCATACTCACACTCGATGACCTACTGTAGCCTATGTACCTCTTGTAGTTTAGATCTAAAATGGCCCCAAAGGACTCATGTGTTTGAAAGGTGAACAGACTATGAGGACACAAAAGCTTCCTTATTCTTAAGAGGTAGGGCCTGGCCAGAAGACGTAGGTTACTGTAGGCATGACCTGGAAAGGGGTATCTCCAGAATATGAGCAGCTTTCCTCCATTGCAAGACCTTCCCCTATGCCGCTTCTGAGTTTGAGCCTGCTAACCTACATGGACTAAAACTTCTGAAATATTAGTCAAAATAAACCTCTCTTCGTTTTTGTTTTTGTCTTTGATACAGGGTCTCACTATGTAGTTGAGGCTGGCCTTGTGTTCACTCTGTAGCCCCAGTTGGTCTCAAACTTGCAAGGATCCTCACAAGTGTGTGCCTCCATACCCAGCTCTCTCCTGTTTAATTTGTGGGTGTCAGGTATCATGCCTTAGGAATGAGAAAGTGACTTAAGACAGAACCATAATGAGAAATGACCTTACCAAGATATATCCATGATGGATTTGTCAAACAGCTCATGGATGACCACCAGAGGCCGTTTCAGACATGTGAGCTAGGAAAGAAAGCAAAAACAAACAAACAAATAAAATACATTACTGGAATTACAGATAACTCTACTTAATATTACTGCCTGGAAGTCTTGTTGACAAATATGGTTTATTCAGCACAATCTAGATAGCAGCTGTTGAAATTCCACAGTGAAGAACAAACCTGCCAGAAAAGGAGCTGTGATCTAGTGAAGAGGGCTTTAGCCAGGCGTGGTGGCGCGTGCCTGTAATCCCAGCACTTGGGAGGCTGAGGCAGGAGGATTGTTTTGAGTTCGAGATCAGCCTGAGCTACAAAGTGAACTTAAGGCCAGCCTGAACTGCTTGGTGAGACCCCGTCTCAAAAAGACAAAAAAAAAAAAAAAAAAAAGAAGAGGGCTTTAAATAGATAGCAACACAGAAGAGAGAAGGGAATCTGAATGACCACAATCCACACAGGTAGGAACACAGAGAAATCTGTGAAGTAACCGATGAGACAGCCTCAGACAGAATCCAGCTCATTTTCTCTGGAATCATATTTAGATACATATTACTTAATTGTCTCAGTTACTTTTCTGTTGTTGCTGGGACAAATACCTAACACCCAGAATTAAGGAACGTTTTATTTAGCTCATAGTTACTGGAGTTTTCAGTCCGTACTCAGCTGGCTCCAAGTCAGAGTGGAACATGACAGAGAGCAAACCATTCATGGGGGCAATAAAGAACAAGAGTAAATAGGAGTAGCAGCAACAATGACTATAGAGAGCAGGTCTGTCTCCTTCTGTTGCATTCAGGATATCTGCCCCAGGTTGGTAGCATTCAAACCATAAAGATCCCAGTGGGTCATGAGTTAATCACAAACTCTAGAAGTCTGCCCCATGACTGCATGAGGCTTTGGGGGGATAATTAGACACAAATCATAACACTAATAATATATGGCATAACTTATTATACAAGTCTAATGTGCATAAAATTGGCAGAGGCACAAGACTAGAAAAATCCCCTTTAATTAAAATTAACTACTATTAAAACTTTTATGAACAATTTCCTTTGGACCTATCTTGACAAATATTCATTTTATTCTTCAAAAGAAGGCACATAGTTTGATGTATAATATTCAGCATGTGCATATTCCTTAGCTAGTCACTTCAATCTCTTTAAAAGGAGCCTGATTCCATGTTCTCACAACTATAAGTTCCATCTTTCACACAACTGTCTGGCTTCCCTGCTGATATGCTCTGAGCTATAGAATACTGGGCTAGGTGGGAACACACTTTTTCACAGAACTATGGGCTTCTACTGGGGTGTTACAACTGCAGAGGCTATATCAGTGAGCCTCTCACTCACAGCTGGAGTCTGGTGTGCAGGAAAGGAAGAGGTGTGGCCACCCTCGTTCTGAGAAAGGGCTATAATTGGAGCTACCTGAAATTCACAAGAATCTTTTTCCCTAAGCTTGGTATAGTGGTGCATACCTGAAATCCTAGCACTGAGGCAAGAGGACCACTGTATGAGTTCAGGCCAGCATGAACTACATAGTGATATCCTATCTTGAAAAATAATCTTGTCTTGATCCTAATTCCATTTCAAAAAAAAAAGGGCAGCCTTGCCCCTCCTTCCATAAATGTACCTAAAGATATCTGAAACCCATATGGCCACTAGACCTCAGCATTTTTTTTAAAGGATGTCTTTCAGTTTTTATTTTATTTTATTGGTGGACCTGGGGATTGAACTCAGGCCCTCACACTTACCAGGCAGTACTTACTCTACTGCACTATCTCCCAGGCTCCTTAGACCTCAGCATTTTAAGAAATATGAACAGCACCAACAATGGGCAGCTAGATGAGAGGAGTCCTGAATAGCATGCCTTGAACTGCCACTATGGTCCTGAAGTGGGTATTAAATGCCCCTCCCCTTACTTCTTATTCCCTTCATCTGTATAATAGTCTCCCTTCTACTTTCTTTTCATCACTTTTAGATTCCAGATATTAAAATGTGAGATATGGTGGCGTGTGCCTGTCATTGCAGTATTCAGGAGGCTGGGCAGGAGGATAGGTAAGAGTTTGAGGCCAGCCTGGGCTACAAAGTGAGCTCAGGCCAGCCTGAACAACATGGTGAGACCTTGTTTCAAAAAGACCAAAAACAACAAAAACAGTGAGATGTTTGTCTTTCTGATATTTGCTCATTTTGCTTCATATGATGGTCTCCAAATTCATCAATTTTCTTGCAAATGATATGTCATTCTTCTTCGTTGCTGAATAACATATATATGTATATATATACCACATTTCTTTTATCTATTCATCTGTTGATGGGCATTTAGGCTGGTTCTATATTTTTGCTGATGAATTGTGGTGCAATAAACACTGGTAATACAGCCATTGCCACAGCATGGTGACTTATTGCCTTGGGAATATACCAAAGGGTGATACAGCTGCATCAAATTATTCCTATTTTTAGTTTTGGGGGAAACTTCCAACTGGTTTTCATGTGGTGTTAATTTACATTTCTACCAGCAGTGTAGAAGCACCCCCTCCAACATCCTTGCCAGCATTTATTGTTTTCTTTCTTCTTTACAGCTATTCTGTTTTGATTTGCATTTCCCCGTTTGTACCTACTACTTTTGAGGAGTGTTTAATTCACTTGCAAATCTATTGATTGGATTGGTTTTAAGTTTTTAGAATTTGTAATCTGTTGGAAGAGTAGCTAGGAAAGATTTTCTCCTATTCTGTAGGCTGTCCTTTCACTGTTGCTTCCCTTGTGGTGTAGGAACTTTTTAACATGATGTAGTCCCATTTGCTGATTCTTGTTATTATTTCCTGTGCCAGGTTTTGCATGTACCTGCCAATCCTGGAATCTTGAACATTCTTGAATACCTTTTTTGGACATAAATCCTTATTGTCTTGGTTACATGCTGAGGAGTAGAACCATTGGGTCATATGCTTAGCTTTATTTTTTAATTTTTTTTTTTGTCTTTTTCAGACAAGGTCTCACTATACAGTTCAGGCTGGCCTTAAGCTCACTTTGTAGCTCAGGCTGGTCTCGAACTCACAATAATCCTGCTGCCTCAGCCTCCCGAGTGTTGGGATTACAGGCATGTGCCACACGCCTAGCCATATGCTTAGCTTTAGCAGAAACTGGCAAGAACTTTTCTGAAGTTCTGTATCAACTTAAGTACTCCTGAGTGATACATTATTTTTAGCTAATCATATCCTTGTCAATATTTGCTCTTCCCTCTTTTTTTGTCATTGTTGCTCAGAACTGAACCCAGGTCTCATTCTAAACTCCATTCTCTGCCCTCATTTTATAAATTATTCTTTCATTTATTCATTCTTTCTTTTTAAGTTTATTTATTGGATACAGGGTCTCATTACATATCTCAGCCTCCTCAGCACTGGATTATAGGCATGTGCCACCACACCCAGCTTCAGGGCCAGTACGAACTCAGGTCCTTGTGCTTGCCAGGCAGGCACTTAAGACTGCTGAGCTATCTCCCCAATCCCATTTTTGTCTTTTGAGATGAGGTTTCACTATGTAGTTCAGGCTAGCCTTGAACTCAGAGGTCCTCCTGCCTCAGCCTTCTGAGTGCTGCGATATTGGTATGTGCCAGCATGTCTGACCTCAGTCATTCTATTTTTAAGTACATACATAAAATAAAATAAAATAAAATAAAATAAAAATAAAGAACTTAATGTCCACAAAAAGACTTCTATAAAAATATTCTTATCAACCATTAGGAAGATAACAATGTAAAAAGTGTTAATTACTGAAACTGCACTATAATTTAGCTTTAGAAAAAGGTATACAGCTACATTTTCTTAATTCATTGATCAGAGGCATCTGCTGTAACAGTGTTTGTAAACAGAATATCATGCATGCACCTTGCACAACAAAAAACCACTATGAAAACAATATGCAATGCATTAATTATTCAATCTGTCCTACTAATTTGATTTGAAACTGTCTCATTACTATTTGTTCTTCAATAAAATAAAATAGAAAATATAGAATAATGTGAAAAAAAATATTCTTATCAGGTCAGGTGTAGTGACCTGATACCTAAAACTAGCTACTCCAGTGCCAGCATGAGCAGCCTCCTAAGACCCTGCCTCAGAATTTATAAAGCAGTTCAGTGTTTCCTGAGTTCAATTTACAGAACCACAAAACACACACACACACACACACACACACACACACACACAAGCTGCTTTTTATCAACAAAATATCTCACAAGTAAAACAATCCATGTATCCTTTAACAGGAGAACACAAACAAATTGTGATATGCTCCTATAGCAGAACATTACAGGAGCAACAAGAGGAGTAAATTGTTACATACAGCAATACACACAAATCTCAAACCATTATACCAAGCGAAAAAAACAAAATACTTAAAAGTAAATCCTGTATGAGTACATTTATATAAAGTTCAGGAGCAGAAAAAATATACCCATTTGAGAAAACTGTTAAGACTGGGTGCACTGGGGGATCTGGGGAAGGGTCTTGACTAGGCAAGGGCAAAAAATATTTTGGGCAGTGTTGACACTGGTGTAAATATAGATGATCATTTACTAAACTGACTCTTTTAGGTTAGTGGTGACAGAACTGTGGCTATATGCTGCAGCTTGTTGCTTGCTATCATTGAAAGCTCTAAAGGGTTCACATCACTGTTTTTTTTTTTTTTTTTGTGGAACCGGGAATTGAACTCTCGCCCTTGCACTTGTTAGGGAACACTTATTCCACTGAGCCATCTCCCTGGCCCCACCATCACTGTTTTAGGTGAATATACTTTATATATATTACATGTTAATATAAAGAATTTTTTAATAGAAAATACACACAATATACCACCTAACACACTGACTATGGAGGGTGCTGTCTAAGTATGGACACAGAACTGGGGTCAGGGTAGATTCTCCCAACTGGT
The DNA here is from genome assembly GCA_004027165.1 of Ctenomys sociabilis. Lineage (NCBI taxonomy): Eukaryota > Metazoa > Chordata > Mammalia > Rodentia > Ctenomyidae > Ctenomys > Ctenomys sociabilis. The sequence goes on along the minus strand of PVKA01006156.1, from coordinate 22,456 downwards.
CCAGGTCCAGTCTTCAATGTTTCCTTCTACCTTAAGGAGACCATGCAGATTTCTAATGAAGGGCTGATTCCTGAGGCAAGGTAGAACTATATACTGACCATCACCAAAAGCAGCAGGTCTCTTCTTTGTTCAAAACCTCTGGGCCTGCCACATTCCCAGCCCTCAACTCCCACCATGTAACAGAAGCACAGAATGGTGGCTCACCCAGACAGACAGTGAGCGGTCCTTGCTGCCAACAGCACAGCAGCAGTATGGGCAGCTGGGTTTTGCAGAACTCCCATTCTTCTGCTTCTTTTTGAAGATTTTTGGGTTGAATTTCTAAAATCAAATAACAAATACTAAAGTAAATATTCAAGCATGAAGTAAATACCCCAATGCCTAAGCATTAGAAACACAGCAAAGTACTTGCCCAGCAGTAGAAGCCCTTCACAGAGCCTGAGCCCAGCACTGGGCATATGTTATTTCATTTTTATAACTACCTAAGGAGGTATTTTGCTGATACAAAGGAACCTCAGGGAGGTGTAAACACATATCAAATCACTACATGAATAAGCAATGGAATGAGAATTTGAAGTTAGCACTACTCAAAAGCTCTACTTCTGGAGACAACAGTCAGTTAGAGAGGATGAGAGTTATTGGAACTGGTCTCATTCCTCCTGACCTAGGAGGACCTGACCTACGTCAAAGCTGGTAAAAAAACAAAGCCTGCAAGGGAGCTTCAGTGACCAGAATCTGTGTACTTCTCATCTCCTAAGAGAGGCCAAAGGGACTGGCAGGAGAGATTCCTTGTCCCTTTATTGTGTTTTTTTTTTACAGTCATACTTGTTTAGCAGAAATCTGCTCAGCCCAAGAGGCCTTCATAATCAGGCCCACCAGTTCAGGGACAATGGCAACGTCCTTGAGGGCTGCTCAGCCAGGGAACTGATCACCTGTGTAACCTGTTTGTTGCTTTTGGAAAGGCTGTGAAAACATGCCGAGTTCTCTACTGAATTCTCAGATTGAGAAACTCTGGGAAGTTGTGGGAACTCTTAAAATCCCTAGTTAGGATATCTAAGGGCAGATGAAAGGTGGCTCCTAGAGGGGTTTACCTTGTAGAGTATGGTCAAGAATTGCTAAGGGCACATAGATTAGAAAACATGGAACACTGAGGCGTGAATAGTAGATCTGATTCTCTGCAACTACCAATAGGTTGTGGGGCCTTGGGGAGCTTCATGGCTCCCCTTGAGGTAGAAGTCATTTTCTCATACAGCAGCTGCTCATGTATGGTCTTATAGTTCAGGGTGGCCTCAAATTCACAGCAGTCTTCTTACCTCAGCCTCCCAAATGCTGGGATTACAGGTGTGTGCCATCACACCTGGAAGAACATCTGCTTTTTTTTTTTTTTAAATGTATTTAGTACAGGGTCTACACTACACAGATTGGACTCACAGTGATCCTCCTGTTTTCAGCCTCCCAAGTGCTGGGATTACATGTGTATGCCACCATGCCCAGTCTCAATCACTGTCTCAGCATACCCCATGGGTGGGGCTGGTATAGTATGTGGTGCTGGGGATTGAACTCCAGTCCCTGTGCTTTGCCTAAGCAGTCACTTTAGTGCGCTGAGCTATCTGGCCGGTCCTGGAACAGCTGCTCTTAAAGTCAACATGAGGCTCATATGAAAGAAAAATATACAAGTGCTTGCTAACTGTGAAGTAATGATTTTTGAAAATTTTAGCAAAAGACCCTAGTTTCAAACAAAATTCAATATAGATATCAACGTAAGTTCCCATGAAATTTCCATTTTATTGTATAACATATGATATTAATTTTAAGGCAATGATGAACTCAATTTGACCTGGGTCATTGATGAGCTTTTACCTTGATCAGCATGAAGCTGCCAATCTACTAATAAGTCCTGACATATGAATGAATTCTGTTCATCCAGAACATTCAGAAGTCAGATTCATTTGTAACCTGACAAAGTGAGTCTTAAGAGTACATCTATGCTTGAAGATTTGTAAGTTAGGGATACACTATATTTTATTTGTTTGTCCAATGGGAAATCCTGATTGTCACAAGCAACTACTTAGCAGTTTGCCTTGGTCATTCTCAGGATACTCTTCAATTAAAGTCATCCAGAGTAGTGCATATTCCTCAAGTCTGAAAGATTAGCTGTACTTCTCTGGCCCTTTTTACCCTCCAAACGAAGAGTAGATAAGCATTCCAGTGACCCCCCAGCACAGACTGGCATCTTTGTCCATCACTGCCAGACATGGAGATAATAAGCACGCTCTTCCAGGGGTACCCAGAATTGCTTTGTGTTCACTGGAGCCAAAAGTAAGCACTGTACTGGAACAACTGTGAACAGATCTAAACATGTAAAAGCTAATGTGGAGCTGCAATGTTCCTAACAGTGATAGATCTGGGTGATGGTCACCATTTAAATATAAAGTATTTATAATGAAATGAGTATGATCACTGCAGTCTCCCATGTATGTGACCCTACCTTGGTGAGGATCTCCAGAGAAATGGCATTCCTAGGCTCTCAGGACACATAGAGGATACTGCAGCAGCCCACTCTGGGTGGTGCTGACAGCTCCCAGAACTTTCAGAGTACAGGCACACTCACCACAACAGTCACAGCTTTCCGGTGCCCCACAAAGTCCATGTTGGTTTTCCAGCCCTCCCGTTCAATGATCTGAGCAGTGGGGCCAGAGTTATTCATGGCATGGGCAGATACCAAGTAATGCCCATCAGGTGACCAGCTGAGCCGCAGCACATGGGTTGTCCCTCCACACTGAAAGAAATATTTGCATTTGAAAGGTGCTTAAGGTCAGCTCTGTGACCAAAACTCTGGCCTCCATGATAAAGGTAAATTGTGATTTACAAACATGTTATGATGGAGCATGGACTTGGCTGCAGTTATAGTTTTCACTCTAATCTCTCCAGATGGCATAATGAAAAAGGGCTTTTGGTCAAATGAGTCTGGGAGCTGTGGAATTCTCAACTTCCCCAATGGACTAAAGAGAGAACAACAGTACAGAACTATATTCCCTGAGGGCATCTATATGAAGGCCATCTTTTGAACCATCAAGTTGGTATAGACCAAATCTATGTGGCTAATATACCTGTATTTAGGCCTGGTGTGGTGGTGCACACTGGTAATCCCAGCACTGGGGAGGCTGAAGCAGGAGATTGTTGCAAGTTCAAGACCAGCCTGGGCTACAAAGTGAGCTCAAGGCCAGCCTGAACTGCACAGGGAGACCTTGTCTCAAAAAAGACAAAACCCAAACAAAAACCATAAAAACACTTCTGTATTTTAAAAAAGATGTATTTATGTATTTGGTACAGGATCTCAATACGTAGCTCAGACTCGTAGAGATCTTCCTGTTTTCAGTCTCCCCAGTGTTGGCAGCATGTGGGACTTCTGTATTTAGCACCTGTTGAGCTCAGCATAGAGTGAGTACAAAGCAACCTCAACAAATGATATAAAAGTCAGGTATGGTAGTGCATGCCTGTAATACTATTACTTGGGGAAACAAGGCAAAAGGGATAGTCTTGAATTTGAGGCAAAGCTAGGCTACACAGTGAATGTTAGGCTAAGGAGTTAAAATCTTTAAGTGAGGATAGAACGAAGGAGAGCATAGACAGTATTATCACCTGCCTCAGACCACAGGATGGACCCCCAGTAAAGTCTTCAGAATACTACCAATTCCTACTGCTATTCAGTATTCTCCTGCAGCTGCTTCAGGAGCCTACCTCTTGGAACCCCAGTTGCCTGGCAGAGACCTAAGGGACTCCAGAAGATATGAGGGTCATATCACCTGTATTAAGCAGCTACAGGCAAGGAGGGTAGGACTAATTAAGACTCAGCTCATGATCTGTATTGGCTTGGGCAGAACTGTACATAATTGTTACTTCTGTCTTATAGTCATCCCTGACCAGTGGACAAACACTTATTCTTCCTGCATATCTTCACTTCTGAGTCCCTTGCTCTTAGAAGACTTGCTGGTACAATTACCTCTCTCTGGTTGTTAGGCCCCTTCTGGACAAAGTCATCATACTTAAGAAGCATATAAATGTCTGTCTTTCCCACAGAGACTCATCTCAATCCACTTTTATTTCCCAGTACTGCTTTTCAGATGGTAATCACTTGTATGTCTAATGAATAACAATGATCTATAGCTTATTCTATATGAAATCAACTAAAATAAAGGAAAAAATAAGATGCTATCAAAATCACCCTGATCTCTATCTGTTCCATAAACTATACTGTTAACTCCACCCATGAAAAAGAACAAGCAAAGGAACAAGTATTGCCAGGCAAGGGACTCTAAAAAAAGTGTCTTCTATGCTCCTCTCCTGCAACCCAATGAAATCTCATTAAGGCAGCTCAAGGTAAATTTCCCATAACTAACAGATGTCTCCATGTCTATCTCATGAGCTGCAAGGCAAAATCCTATAGGGACAGTTCTAAAGTTCTTTTCAGCCTTAAAAATCTATGAATGTTTCTCATGTCAAAGTTGGATACTTAACACCTCCAAAAGCAAAGACTTTACCTTAGGGCCACAGTGCACATGCTAGAGAACACTATCTGGTCTATTTTGGCCCCCATACTTCCCTTCCCCCAAGTGGTCTGAACCACAGCATGAAGATCAGACAGGAAGTGGAGTCAAGCTCCAGGCTATTCCAGTTACCTCATCAAAAGGCTTAGTGATACTGGTCTCTAACTGCCAGTCCAGTGTCCTCCACACCTTCAGGCTACGGTCGTCAGCTTGAGAGGCAATATATTTACCAACAGGGTCCCAAGTTAACCCTTTTACCAAGCCAGAATGACCTCTCAGTGTTGCAAGAATTTCTGTGGAAAAGAAAAATTTATACAGACATTATTTAGGAGAAATAAATAATAATTCTATGTAGAAAATATGAGTGGCCATGGGCCATGGAATAGAAATCTAAAAGGGACTTGAGCAGAGCAACTTGGCCATCTCCTACCCTGGGAACAATCAGAAAAAGTGCTTAATTTGATCTCCATCAAGGCAAAGCAACCCAAAGATAGGGGTGCATTATGAAGAGAAGGAAAGGTGGATTTCCCTGTGGCTACAGCTAACATTTGAGAGGTTCCACATGCCCCCAAAGGAAAAAGAGAACAAGAGAACCTACTCCTGGTGCTGTGCAGCCAATTTCGGCTCCATTTTTTGGAGCTGCCCTCTGTCAACCTGGAGTATGACTTGAACACTTTGATATGATCCACCCTGGCAGCCTAATACCTTAAGGCCCTGGCATTAGGAGGCAATTCTTTGTAAGTTATTGCTAAAAACACATATGTGCACAAGATCACCTATAATTTATAATCCAAATGTTATACCAGTCTATAAAACTGTCCCTACTGCAGCTAGACAGAGTATCCCCACAAACGCTGGTGGTAGCTGTAAGAGGAAATTCAAATGACTTAGCTCTAAGACCATAAGATACTACATTTTAGCCCATGAGGAAAATACACCCCAGATACCAAGTGGGAATGCAAAAAATATTTTATTAGTTATAATCTGTATACCTAGAACAGGTTTTTCCATCTCTGATGGTTTTAAATACAATGAACAAGGAAAGTTGGTATTCTGTAAAACCAGATTTATATTAACCTCCATTGAATCAAGGGCTTTACAGAGTAGGAGACAACCAAGGCCAGAGAGCCCAATGTTGAGAGCTATAAACAGCATACATGTGAGTGCTAGAGTCCTGCATACTCATGATAGCACTCAGCTACTTTTTCTTTAGCAGAGATCTCCTTTATACCCTAAACAAATGTAAGTGAAGAAAAAGAAAGAAGTGGCAAGACAAAATTTTGGGCCAATGTAGTATATTTACTGCCACCAAAAAAAAAATTAATAAATAAAGGAGACAGAAAGCCCACTCTCCCACACCCTATCCTATTCCAAGACACTGACAAGCAGTACTGCTAGCAGTGGCCCAGAGCTGTTATTGACCAGCAGGGAAGACCCCAGACCTGGGAACTTCACGGCGTTCCAGATGACGACAGTGTTATCCACACTACATGAGGCTAGCCAGGCGTCATGGGGAGACCATGCTACATCCATTACATCTAGAAGAAAACAAGAGACTTGTGGTGAGTTCCCCCCACCAAGTACTTTAGTACTGGGGATTCAACCTAAAACCTTCATAGCGACCTACACCCCCAGACTTCTAAAGATCCTCCTATAGGTATGTGCCATCATGCCCAAGTTGGTAAGATCTCTTATCTGAAATGCATGTGGGTAAGAATGGGTACTCAGAAGCAGCCCTTTCTGTAGGTTAAGTCTGAATATTTAACCTGAAGCCATTGTAACTATTTTTCTAAGCAGATCATAGATAGATAGATAGATAGATAGATAGATAGATAGATAGACAGACAGATAGATAGATACAGGGTCTATAGTCTTACTACGTAGATCTGACTCAGTGATTCACCTGTTTTTTGACTCTCAAGTGCTGAGATTTTAGGCGCACACCACCACGCCCAGTCTCAATTGCTGTCTTAGTGTGCCCTGGTGACGGGGCTGGCAAGGCATGCTGGGGATCAAACTCTAGCCACTGTGCTCTGCCTAAGTAGGCACTTTAGTCCACTGAGCTAACTGGCTGGCCTTCAAAAAATATTTTAGACTTATGTTTTTCAATTGTTATGAAAGTTAAAGCACTGGGGCCGCGAAGATAGCTCAGCAGTCTAAAGTACCTGCTTAGGCAAGCACAGAGACAACAATTTGATCCCCAGTACCATATGCAGTGTCAGCCCTGTCCTCAGGGCAGGTTGAGCCAATCACAAAAAAAAAAAAAAAAAAAAAAAAAAAAAAAAAAAAAAAAAAAAAAAAAAGAAAGTTAAAAGCACTAAATTAGCTTGTATAGCATTTTTTTTTTTTTGTTTTTTTACAAATAAAGAAACTGAGGACACAAATAAGGCTTGCATGTCATGTGGTATGACACCCATATACTAGAACCTCAGCCTGACATTTCCTGGGTATGTGGTCTTAGGTCTGCTCCTCAACCTCCTACACCTTGCTTTCTTTAGTCCTGGGCACTAAATGAAAACCTACAGGGAAAACAGAATACTAGGCACAGAATCAGATGAAGAGCTGCAGACTACCTGAAAGAAGTCAGGCCTTGCTCCTGATAAGACCTGGATTTTACCTCCAAGATGCTGTTAAGGAGTAACCCTCCTTATGTAGTCCCAGACAAGATTTAAATCATACTATCATTTACTTCTTTGTGATTCAGTTTTCTCATCTATTTAGTATGGATTAAAAAACAAAGCTCTACCTTCCTAGGGTTATTACGAGGATTAGATAGGAGAAATTCCCACTGAACTGTGCCACAGACACATCAGTAATTATCAGAGGTTAGCTGTAAGGTAAATATGGTGGTACACATCTGTAATCCCAGCACTGTAGATGGCTGAGGCACAAGGCTTATGAGTTTGAGCTCAGCCTAGGCAATTCAGCAACTTAATGACACCCTGTCTCAATATTAAATAAAAATGGGTATGGATATAGCTTAGTTTCAGGGTTCTGGCTTTTTTTCCCTTTTGTATTTAGTGCAGGTTCTACAGGGTCACATTACATAGATCGGACTCTTAGTGATCCTCATGTTTTTAGCCTCCGAAATGCTGGGATTACAGGTGTATACCACCATACCCAGTCTCAGTCACCATCTCAGAGCACCCCAGGGGGTGAGGCACCAGGGCACACTGGGGATTGAACCCAGTCTCTGTGTCTGTCTAAACAGGTGCTTTAGTCTGCTGAGCTATCTGGCTGGCCCTGAGGGTCCTGGTTTCAATGCCCAGTACTGAGGAGAAAAAAGCCATGAGGACTATAACTTTTGCCCTTCTGATTAATATATTAAGTATTTTTTATAAATTATAATTTTACTTGCTTATTAAGCTTCTTCATGATTTATCATTTATAGTAGTTTTGGGGACAAATGTACTCAAAACTTGTGACTAATGTGAGGTTTTCCTGTGCAGTGGATGTAACAAACATGAACACAACATCTATAAAAATGAAGAAAAGGACTAGTTTTTTTTAGTTCAGAGTCCCCCAGAGCCAGCCATATAAACATTAGAATTTCATAGTATTTCCTAAGCCTTAGAGCAGAGAAGACATAATCAGATAGAAACCCAAGATGTGATTTTCTTGGGTGGGGAGGAGGAGCAAGGTGTGGCTAAGGTAGCCCAGGCTGGCCTCAAACCCATGGTGATGCTCCTGCCTCAGCCTCCCAAGTGCTGGGATTATAGATGTGTGTACCATACCCAGCAAGAGATAAAATTTTCTTACTGACTTCAGAGACTACTTATACAACAGACATTGGCTACAGACTTCACACTGCCTGTATGAGTTCTAAAAGAAGGCTGGGAATGCAGCCCACCCTGAGTTCAATCCCATTACCAAATTAGAAAAAGTTAAAAAAAAAAAAAAAAGAAACAAACAAAAAAAAAGGGTTCCATCTATTAGAGGTCTGTCCATTATTCAATTGTATTTTCTCCTGGTTTGATTATTTACAGTTTTTGGTATATGCTGTTGTATTTTGTGAGGATCCAAATTAATTTCTCTATACTCAGAATCTATAATAGTTACTATGTCATATGTAGTGGCAATTTTCTCTTTTGGAGTTACCGTTCAGTTCTGCAGAAAATCCACATACACTGTATCACACTTTGAACTCCAGACTCAGAGTTCCTATCTTAAAAGTATACATACCACCCCCTTTCCTTCTTGTTGCAGATCATCTGGGACCCTCCCTTGATTTAAATATGTGTTCTTTCTACTGGTCTCAATCCCTACCTTTTCCATACTGCAATTCCCAACAGCACTTTAATACTGTCAAGCTATGAACCATGGAGGCTGTACTTTTTCCATCATCTGCTGCCATATCCCTCACTTCTTTTCTCCATCCAAGGTCCCATCACCAGGCTGGGGATATAGATCAGTGGCACAGTCGCCTGCCTGGCAAGTGCAAGGTCCTGAATTTGATTTCCAGTACAAAAAAAAAAACTCTACCACCACTTCTCTTCTTCCATGTCTTTATCTTACCTGTTTCAAACTATAGTATATACTCATGAAGTCAAGATTCATAGTTCATGCCCTCAGTTGTTCTAGAATTTTTCTTTAGAATCTAACTCCCATAATCTCACAGAAACTATAAATACCATATCCTCCACAATTTTATTGGCAGGAAGTTTGGAAGCAGCCAATTCAGGAGTGTCACTCTGTTCTCTTTGCTGCTGACTGGCTGCTGCCCTGTAACCCATCTCCAGCAGATGCACCAGCATTTGCACATCGTAACAGATGGCGCTATTGCGTGTAGCTATGTGGAGTGTTCTTTATTTTGTTATTATTTTTTTAATTTCTATTTTGTTATTCTTGAGGCCTTAGGATCTATAACATGCCATTAAAATGCCCTGTACTATATATGGTTTCTGAAAATGAACTTAAGTGCCAGAAGAAGTTTAAGACACTCCAGGATACTCCTGTACAGTATTTTTATTGAATTAAATTATTATAGTATTATATACAGCATTTTATTAAGTTATATAACTGCAGGAGATAGAATACTTAGAATTTAAACTATAAAAATAGGCACTGGGTAGCCGGGCGTGGTGGCGCATGCCTGTAATCCCAGCACTCGGGAGGCTGAGGCAGGAGGATTGTTGAGTTCGAGACCAACCTGAGCTACAAAGTGAGCTTAAGGCCAGCCTGAACTGCATAGTGAGACCCTGTCTCAAAAAAAAAGACCAAAAAAAAAAAAAAGGCACTGGGGCTGTGATGTGGCTCAGTGATAACATAAGGTCATGCATTTGATCTCCAGATCACCAAGAAAAGAAAATAGGCAATTTTCTGACCATATCTGAAATTTGCAGTTTTTCACATTTGTGGGTACTCTTGGAACACTGCCCCCACAACTTTCTGAAGCCACTGTACATTTATTTTTCTTTCTCAAGCAGCCTCCAATGACACCAGCATGAATTACATCTGCCAAGGCCACAACTCTAGCAACTCCCATGCTATCAAGTCCAAAGATCAGTCCTTAGCCCCCACTTTACACTAATGAAGGTGCTTGTTCCTTTCTCCTTCAAATGTTCTCTTTATTATCTTAACTCAGTTCTCTTGCTGGTTTCATCTTTCCAATTCCTGGTCTCTGTTCACACACTTAAAACCCTCTCTTACACTGAAGATTCTATTTACAAATAAATGCTCATCCAGCACATGTGCTCATATTGGCAAACTTAACATCTCCACAATCACTCTAAAACAATTTTTCTGAAAAAAACCTCTCCCTCTCACTTTATAGAAACAGCATCCTTTCCACTGTTCAACCAAGGAGTGGAAATCTACCCTATTCTTCTGCTTATTTCACACCCCATGTTGGACCCATCAGCAAATTCACCTGTGACTATTCATCACTATTTTTGTGTTGACTCAAACCTGAGCTAGCATGATTTCTCACTTACTTTATGTCAGCAGCCTCCTCACTGGTTTCCCCAGTGCTGCCTTTATCCTCCATGATTGAGACTCCATATAGCTGGCACAGGTCTTCTCAATTTCTCAACTTCCCACTTTGCTCAGTGAAGAGTCCTTATAATAATCTTGAAGGCAACTCAGCACTCCCACTGCCACCTTTGGTGATTCCCTGAACTCATCAACCACATGTCCACAATCCAAAGCTTTTCCCAGGGCTGTTATTTCTACCTAAATGACCAGGTTGCCCCTCCCTGTCTAATCTCTTATTATATTCCACCTTCTCAGTAAGGCCTACCTTTGAGAACAATGCCTACAATGGCACCTTCCTTCTTATTTTGCTTCCCAGCATTTACCAACCAGTTCCTTCCATGATTCTCTCCCTATTGACTATCCTCAAATTTCTTCCATGCCTAGTTTATTATCTGTCCCTCTTCTAAAAATGAAAGCTCCTTGAGGGAAGAACATAGCCTAGAACACAGCACATGTTCAATAAATTTTTGTTACATGAATGACTAAATATTAATTTTGGGGAAAAACAATATATGTTATTTGATCTATTTATGAAGTGCTTATTTTATATTTCTCAAAAAAGTTTGGGGGTAGGACTAGAAATCCCATTCAAGCCAACTTTACCCCTACTGGGAATTTTCCCGGAGGAACTGAAAACATTGTATCATAGGGATATATGTGTACCTATGTTTATAGCAGCACAATTTGTGTTAGCAAAATCTTGAAAACAACCAAGATGCCCGTCACATGAGGAATGGTTGAAAAAGATGTGGTATTTTTATACAATGGAGTATTACTCAGCTGTAAAGAATGATAAACTCAAAGCCTTCATATTTAAGTGGATGCCATTTGTTTGAAGACATACTTATAAGCAAAATATCGTATAGTCTCCCTAGTATAACTCAAAAGAAGAATTGCAAATAGAAATGTACAACACAATTAAAAGGAAAGCGAGAACTTAAGGATTGGACAATCAGGAGAGGGCAAGAAGAAACGCTGAGAAACATAACACAGACAAGACCATTCACTTATACACACTAGATGGGTAAGACAATGATCCTGAGAAACATCAGGAGATTTTTGAAACTAGCAGTTAAGTGGTAGGATTCTCACCCCAACTAACTATATATGCTGATACCTGTGAACCAAGCAACTGCACTAAATTTAACAATGTGTAATAGAAGGGTCACACTCCAAATGCCTGCCATTCTGGTCTTCTAAATGTGTACTTCTTGTCATGACATACCAGCTATTACTGTACTGCCCTAAGGTAGTAAATGAAAAATAAGACAAAAAAAAAAAAAAAATGTCACAAGACAGTCATGCTACAATGCTACTATGCTATATATGGATGGATTTCTAAATATCTATGTAAATATATGTAAGTGTTCATTCCTATTTAAAAAATTTTTTCTTCTTCTTCATATTCTGTACGGACTTAAGAGTTTAGTATCTCAATACTTGATGGAAAATACATGTTCCATGATGCCTATAATGTCTGATATTCAGACAAATAGTGTGGGTAAACTGAACTGCATATGTTGCAGGGTAATAATAAACTTCTCTACTGGAGGGTTAACAACCTATGTTTGTAGATTAAAAATTGGAGAAAAAGAAAGGCTGCAAGGTCAGCCAACATTTTGGCCCCAGCCTTTCAAAGTCAGTGAATACTCAGGACATAAGAGAACCTGTACTGTAACATCATGGAACTCAGTAGTGCCCCAAATTTTCCGATCAAGGAGATTATGGAGCCACAGAGGAATGCGATCAGTGATGTATAGTGTGCCTATGGAGAGTCACATGGAGAGAAAACTTTCTCTCAGGCTTCCACAGAGAGCAAATTGGTCAAGCAATGGCCGTGACTCATCCACAAGGCTGACAATGACAAGGGATCTACAAAGTGCAGTACAGGGTTACAGGATAAACCCTGAGGGTACCTGACTGAACTTATCTGATACAAAAGTTACATTTTTTGTTATATAGGTCTTGATTTAATTCAAGTCTTAACCATCCAGCAGAAAAGAATAAAAATGGAGGTATATAAAGTAAATTTGTATTAATATAATGAGCTGTGAATGGCTCAAGTCAACAACTTCTGTGGATAACCTGCTTCTATTGTGGACTACTAATCTGTGTTGGATTGTTTTATTTAATAAAAAAAATAAATAAATAAAATAAAAATAAAAAATTAGCCATCCATGTTGTGAAAATCTGTAACATATATCGTTGTATGTTGCCCTGTTTATGTCATTTGTTCTCTTTGTTTTTGCTTCTATTTATCACTCTTCAAGTTAAAATACAAATAAATAAATTAAAAAAAAAAATCTTGGAAACAACCAAGATGCCCGTCACATGAGGAATGGTTGAAAAAGATGTGGTATTTTTATACAGCTGTAAAGAATGATAAACTCAAAGCCTTCATATTTAAGTGGATGCCATTTGTTTGAAGACATAAGCAAAATAAACCAGACCTATGTGTGCAAAAAAAAAAGTCTGTGGGGGAAAAAAAGGTTTGTGAACCAGATGTGGTGGTGTGCACCTATAATCCCAAACTACACCTATTTAAGACATTTTACAAATGTATTCAAGGTCACATTGAGCAAGTTTTTCATTGGATATCTATAGGCTGGTTACTTGGACATAAATAAAGTATGCTTATAGCTTTAGTGATCCATTGATGAATGTACTGATTCTGTTAATCAGGATAAACAGCAGAATGTGCAAAGTTCTACATTAAGTATATAAACATATCCCATGAGGTAGGCAGTAGAGGCAGTGCACAGACTGAAGCACAAGGTGACAGACTGAAGCACAAGGTGACACAAGAGGGATAGCACTGAAATAGACTGCTTAAAGGACCAAAGAGTTACATAAGGACATAGAGATGATGCAGATGCTATTGATCTGAAGTAGCTTCCAGACCCTGTCTCAAAAAAAAAAGACAAAAAAAAATGAAGTAGCTTCCAGAGACCCATCTTCCCCACCTAACAGCCCCACTCACCACCTGAGTGACTTCGGAGGATAGAGACACAGCGCCACTGCTCCACATTGGCAAGCTTACCACTGGATCCAAACACAGTGCTGGGTCCAATATACCTATGTAAAAGAGGAGTTAGAAAGGCATTCACGGTATGCTCCAGGGACTCTACAGAGATGTTCCCTGCAGCACAGCTTACCATGGCACACAGAACAGTGGAAAAACAGACAACAGTGCAAAGTATTAGGCTGTTGTACACAAGAGGTTGATCAGATAATTTGTTATCCATGCATTAAATGAAATACTGTATAGCCGTTACAAATCTAGCACAGGAAAATGTTCAAAACAGATTAAGTGAAAGAAGCAGGCCACAGGACATCATATACAATATGATACAACTTATACAAAGTTAAAAGGCACATGTAACATGGATATCATCTACGCATGGAATAAAGCAGCGGGATATACACCAAAATATTTTTTTTTTTTTTTTGTCTTTTTTGAGACAGGGTCTCATTGTGCAGTTCAGGCTGGCCTTGAGCTCACTTTGTAGCTCAGGCTGGTCTCGAACTCACAACAATCCTCCTGCCTCAGCCTCCCGAGTGCTGGGATTACAGGCATGCGCCACCACGCCCGGCTTACACCAAAATATTGAACTGGCTTTAGTTAGGTTGGTGGGATTGTAAAACTTTCATCTCTATGATTTTTTAAAAAAATTTCTAAATTGTGTACTAAATATGTTATTTATGTTGATTACTTAAAGTGGCAAAATCAACACTTTTTTAGTTTTTTGTTTTTAAGGACATGCTCTCACTATTTTTCCCAGGCTGTCTTGAACTCTTGAGCTTAAGAGCCTCCTGCCTGTTTTCCTGAGTAACTGCAAACGTGCCACTATGCTACTGTATTTTTAAGTCCTCTCATAGTGAATTAAATGGCCCTGCTTTAATCCCCAAGACACCAAGAAAGCTGAAGGTAACTCCTTCCAGATGAAGATAGACATATCAATGCTCAGAGCCTCTCTAAACACCTTTTGCTCTTGTGAAGCTCTACAGCAACCCACATAGAGCTCATGAAAAAGCTAACTGGGCCTAAAGAGATAATACAACGTTTCATAGCCAAGGCCATAGGGCCTTTGTGGCTGAACAGTGATGCTGGAACTGGTGCCCTAGACTGGCTGGCCTAGAGTTACCTTGAGAGTTTACTGTGGGGCCAAGGCCTACTCTGAGAAATCCTTTGCTTCGTGATAAAAAAAAATACAGTGTTCTAGGTGATTTTGATTCATAACAAGGGGTGCCACAGGTTGAGCCGGTCACAGAATGAGATAAGTGACAAAGAAGATGGATTCTGGATCCCACTAATAAACCTAGGAGAGCACCCTTGACCTTTAGCTAATTTGTACTTCGGAATGCCATGTGAAGTTTCATTTGAGATAAAACAAATGCAGCTACCAGGTCAACATCAGAAGAGATTAAACTGTTTTTGGAGAGGTAGAATCCCTGTATTACTGCAAGGAGGCAGTTGACCAGGTTAGCAGGCAGGTTAGAGGCCTCCAATTCCCTGATCAGGCTTCATCTCCTCCTGACTTATGTGCACTTCCTGCTACTTATACAAAACCAGAGCTTGGCGACTTTAGCACCAAGGTAGAAAAAGTAACTTTGATAAAGACCAGCAAAGAAGCTTCTAAAAGTTAAATGTGAAGAAAGGAAAATGATGCTTACGTAGCCCGCTTCCACACCATTATCAGTTTGTCATCTCCCCCAGAAGCTAAATACATCCCACTGTTTGACCACCGCACACAGTTCACACATGCTGGGAAGAAAAAAAAAATAGGGTGATGAAATCCAATATTTATGCCCATTTGCTTTATGCACAGTCTGGGAAGATGTAAAGGGATTATAAAATCTAATCTAGCTAATCTGTTTAAGGCATCTTCTGTGTGAGGGCCCCAGAGAAACAATTCAGCCAAAGCACTGACCTATTGTGATACAGCACACAATAGTTTAGAATAGTTTAGAAGGGAAAAATATGCATTATCTGAGAACTATTCTTGTTAGATTAAATAGACAACAGGAGGCTTATTTTCACAAAAAGTGGTAAATCTCATTATTTCAAAAGTGTTTTCTATTGATGATTCTGAACAGGCATTACTCTCAAGATGAAAGCTATGTGTTAAGAAGGCCAAGGTTCCTCTTTCAAAACTTTCAGGAAACAGCTTGGTAGAGTATAATGCTCTGATCAATCCCATTTGTCAGAGCCAATTCTTTTAAATTTGGATTTTCTGAACTTAGCTTTGCAGTTCAACTGATTTTGCATTTATAAACTAAGACCAGCAGAAATTCCCTCCAGGTCTCTGCTAAGTCAGAGGCTCTAAGAGCAAGATATGAAATATGATAGACACCAATAAAGTTGTGACCAGTTATGCTCCAGTTGTTCCAGGTCATGTTGGGAGGACAAAAGCACAAAAAGCAGAGGAAGGGACTAACATCTAAAGGTCAATAACTGTTAAATGGGCATCTCAAGGATGTGATACTAAGGCACTACGCAGGAAAGGAAATTGTGATACTATCCAACAGCCCAAACAGTCCTGACAGAGAGCCCTGGAATGACATGCTACCAATCTGAGACATTTCATTTTGTCTTACATACCCTTCCCCAGAACCCTACTGTGTCAGATTGCTGGCCCCAAAGCCCCATGGAATCAGGCAGTAACGACTCATGAGCAGGAAATCACCAGAGGTACCTGCAGACTGTCCAAAGATGGTTCTGTGGGCGGGCCGAGTCTTCTGCTGAGTAACTCACCCAGGTGTGCAGCCAACATCTGTGCCTTCAGACAGCAGGCCGAGGGGAGTTACCGCCGCACGGGGACTTATCTTTCTAATTACAAACACATGTGCTAACCTTGGGCACTCTGCCAATATTCAAAGCCTGCAAAGGGCCACTCTGTAATACCTAAGTGATTGTCCATCTGGCAAAGCATCTTGGGAATATTTTCATCCTTCTCGTCATCCTCTTGGAGGACTGGAGACATATTCCAGATCACAACCTTCCCAGAATCCTGCCCTGAAATGAAGAAGCAGAAAAAACTCAATGTTCAAGATGTGGAAAACTGATACCAATACATCATATTTTGATGCATATATATATATATATTTTTTTTTTTTTTTGCGGTATCAGGGATTGAACTCAGGACCTTGTACTTGCTAGGTAAGTGATTATTCTACTGACTTATCTCCCCACCCTACCAATACATTACATTAACTGTGAGAAATCCTCATTTCTATAAATCATTATAAGCTTGATCTTAGGAGATTGAATTTTAACTACCAATACAGATTACAGAAAAGATAAAGAGATGGGTACACATGGGATCTAAGAGTGGATTTAATAGTAGCTGAGGGCAACATGACTTTATGAAAAATTTTGGACTACATATTAAGAGGGGACTGAGCTTTGGTCTGGCCTCTAATCAACCAGTAGCCCTTAAAAGGTTCTTGTTATGACTTGTATGGAGATGTCCCTCCAAAGCTTCATGTGGTCATTGGTAGGGCTTTTTAATGCTTACTGGATTTAGGGCTTGGGCTACTAGGATTAAGGATGTGCTGCTGGGATGAAGTCTGCCCCCCTTTGGGCATCCTAAGGGTGAGTAGTTTATATGGAATATAAGGAATAGAAAAGATGGTCACTGGTCTGACACTTGCTGCATTTGCTGTCATCTGGCTGTTGTAAACTGTTTCTCCCCTGTGATGCCCCTCTATCATGCCACACTACCTTGTAGCCAGCTGACTATGGACTAAAACTTCTTCAAACTGTGAGCCAAAATATACTTTCTCTTTTTTAACTTTGGGTGTTGGTATTTTGTTTCACCAACAAGAAAAGCAACCAAGGTACAGCCTTGGTTGCGGACTAAAGTTGCAGTTTAGTGGACTAAAGTTCCTACTTAGCCAGAGCACAGCAGCTGGATTTGATCCCCAGCATGCATGCCAGCCCCATCCCAGGGTGCACTGAGATGGCAACTGAGACTGGGAGTGGTGGCAGGTGCCTGTAATCCCAGTGCTTGGGAGGCTGAAAACAGGAGGATCACTATGAGTCTAATATGTGTAGTGAAACCCTATGGACCTTGTAGTAAATACATTAAAAAAAAAAAAAAGAAAGAAACCAAGACAGAATTTATTTATGCCCAGACCGCAGACTCAATAAACTTAAAGAGGATGGAAAGTTCCACAGCAGGGCTCTTCAGGTCTGTGCATGTACACCTAGAAAGCAAGAAGAAAAAGATAACAGTCCCTATCAGGGTTTCCCCTCCCTTCAGAGTGCTGCCTGGTTCAACAGAGAAAAAAAATGGCTCTTTACTTACT
The DNA here is from genome assembly GCA_004027165.1 of Ctenomys sociabilis. Taxonomy (NCBI): domain Eukaryota; kingdom Metazoa; phylum Chordata; class Mammalia; order Rodentia; family Ctenomyidae; genus Ctenomys; species Ctenomys sociabilis. Next base: position 4,628 of record PVKA01006156.1, on the reverse strand, counting down.
CTGCCCTTTATAGTCACCTACAGATGGGATATAAACCAAAAGAGGGAATTAAAAACTCCTAAGACTATTAGTTAATGCATGAATTTGCTAAAAAAAAATTATCTGGATTTTATTAATGATTTCTCTTTGTAAGCTTTCCAGCACTAATACCTAATAAAAATAATGAAAATGAATAGGTGTTGAAATGAACAAGCCAAAGTGATGATGGAAAAAACAAACAAACAAAATGATGAAATGCTTGAAATTTCCTCTTGACCAGTATGTAAAAAATATTTCTTAGATACCTCTACTTGTTCTATCCCAAGTAAGGTAGAAGGTCTACTTCCCCTGCTAAATTTATCACTTAGTGAGGTTGTAGGTTCCCTGCACTATAGCTTAGGTGAGATTGCAGGCTATTCTCACAGTATGCAAGGAAGAAAGAAAGGCTGGCTGCCCAGAGCTCACTGTACTCCCTCCTGTTCCTAACCTCTGAGCAGAAGGCTTTACTGCAAATCTTATTCTACAGTACCTGGCCTGAGGATATTCTCACAAAGGCACTATTAGTTGCTGCCCAGGTACGCTGGTCAGAGAAAGGTCCCACTGGAAAGGTTTGGGTCCACAGGAATGCTACTGCCTGTCACTCTGTGTTGTGTGTGTGTGTGTGTAAAATTCTGTTATCCTAGCATGAAAAATGGCTCTCTCTCCAAATATTCATGTTACATGTAATATTGCAATGGATATAGACACTGACAACTATGGATCTTATTTGCATTTTATTACCCACAGCACGCTTTCTAATCTTTTAATGAGATAATGAATTTAATAATTACATGATGTAGTAACTTAATACCCTTCCCCTCTTTCAGATGACAGTCTTTGCCTGTCTGGTGCTAGACTTCATCATCCAGAGGACCACGTTCTCCGCACTCAATCATCCTGGGCTTAGGAATGCAAATTAATGCCCATTTTAACTCAATAAGCAGTAACTAGGATGATAAATCTGGTATCAAAATATTTATAAAGCTCATACTACAGCTAAACAAATTTTGATCTTGAATCTATTCAGAATACAGATCATAACTATACATTTTAGCCAGTTACATCCACATTGAAAAAGTTTTTCTCTTATAGCTAACCATGAATGGCATGACTGGGATGCTTTCCTTTGCAAATTCCACAAACATACCTTGTCCTCCAGTTGCAAACTTGGTCCCGTCGGGGTGAATATCAACTGAAAAAATTGGCTTGCCTGGAAACAAAACAAAACAAAACAAAACAAATATATATATATATATATATATATATATATATATATATATATATATATATATATATGAATAACTTGGTTTTTAATAGACTCAAAATTTTAAAACTTTTATTTCAGTAACCAGATAAACTACCCATTAATAAAGTGAAGCAATCTAATAGTTTCAGTTAAAGTCTAAACTGCTGTAAGACTCACTAAGCAACATTAGATAGCTAAAAGTCCAAAGTAGGACAAAGGATTCTGTCACTGAGGATAGTGAGCCCACATGATGTCTGTGCATTTGCCTGCCATCTTTCATGAATACATGTTTATAAAGGCTTGCTATAAAAGCTCTGAGTTACTTAGTGACTTAGATACTTAGTGAGGAGTACACAGCTACCCTAGCAAACATCTTCCTATCATATGAATCTATACTTGACTGGCAGCGGGAATGGAGGGATATCCTCCTTTTTCAACTGGCTGTCTGAAGACTTAGCAGGATAGTAGTTAGCTATAGTTCAGGGCCTCATCTCCATTATCAAGCTTTTATTTCCTAAAAGGCCTCCTGTATGACATATGGCTACACCTATGTCCATAAAAAGTCTATCTTTTTGGTATCTCCTCTGATAGAAACCCTGACACACCAGTGACAGTACTGGTTTTTGGAAATTGCACTGGGACTACTATTATGGTCCCAGGCATACTAAAGAAGCTCATGGTCTGGGCTGGTGAAAGTGTTATAAGAGGTTAAACCCAAGTAGACTATGGAAGTTATTGCAGAGGTCTCATTCCTAGTAGGCATTTGTCTATCTTTCTGGTCTGTTTCCAGCCCAAAGGCATGGCAAGTGGCACATCAATTATTTTTTAGTTCATACCTGTATACTCAGACTCTAGGACAGTACCTGATGAGTAGTAAGTTAGTATTTGTTCAGAGACAAATTAATGCATGAGAAGGAACTAAGCACCTGAAATTGCTGCTAAGACAAGAAGCTGTTGTCAATCATCACTTATTTAAAATGTTTTGCTTCTGTCATCTAAGACAAGTCAGCATGGACACTTGGGATAAGGGTCAGCATCTGGAAAATCGCATGATAACTAAAGGTGGGACGGATTCAATCTCCTACACTGTAAAAGGAAGGAAGAGAAAGAAGGAAAGAAGGAAGGAGATTTGGGGGCTATGGGTCCAGTGCTCCCTCTCTCTCTCTCTCTCTCTCTCTCTCTCTCTCTCTCTGTTTTTGCTTTATGAGACAAGGTCTTATTATGTACTTCAGACTGGCCTTGAACTCACTATATACTGGCCTCAAACTTGTAGCAAACTTCCTGCTTCAGGCTCTACCTGCTCTGTGAATTTAGTTTCAAGCCAGGCAAATGATATTGCTCCAATGGCTATGATAAGCTGGAAGACCATCTGTGGCACCCAAACAGAGATATGGGCTGTGAGTCCTGCCAGACATTACCAGGCAGCCACAAATCATTACTACTAAGTCTTGTGAAATTTAGAAAAATATGGTAAAAATAGTAGAAGATGAAATTCCGTCCCATCAGTATAGTGACCTGTATAGCCATCTGCTGGGGAAGGGGAAGGTGCCATAGGCCAGGTCCTGGAAATGTCTTCCAGGAAAGCCAGAGCCATGCCAGAGTATATACCATGAAGCACTGCCTTTTAAAGAACAAAGCCAATTCTCTCTAGCCCAGGACATATTCTTGAACCTCTCTCTGATCAGCCCTTCAAACTCTGCAGGAGGTAGAGCCGAGGCATTCTAAAAATCTGACAGTTTTCTCTGGCAGATACTTCCAATATTTTCATTTTACATGAGGAGAAAACCGAGGCACACCAGTTTGAAAACATGGTCTGAGCCACACAACTGCCTGGTAGAGTCCAGGTATCTGATTCCATAGCCTGAGCTTTCAATACTAAGTTTTACAGTCCAGCTAAGTGACACAGATGGTGCTGCTATAAAAGTATGAGCTCTCTCTGCTATAGAGAGCCCATGCAAAGTTTACAGATTGAAAGCAAAGGTTGAGGGAGAGCATGTAAGTGTACAGGTATAATCATACCAAGTCCTGATGGCCTGATAAGAGCTGTAGGACCTGCTGTGCTGGATACTTGAAGTCTATAGGATATATGAAAGACCACTGCTTTGCCACTTCAGCAGGCTACAGTGAACCTGTCTAGGATTCCTGACCTACTTGAATTGGGACTGATGCAGGGACCTGCTTTAATCAAGAGAACATGACAGATGTAGTGAGTGCTGTTCTACCTCCAAGCTAAAGAAAGCCTAAAGTAAGTCTAGATGAAGATCTGATCTCCTTAATGGTACCTTGTTAGACTCTGTATGTCCCTTTTGAGCTCTGCTCTGTAACAGCACATCAGGACATTCTTTCATTCTGCGCAGTATATTCTCTGCCTGAATGTCTCACTCCCAGTCTTCTTGCTGACTGCCTTCAACCTCTGAGGTTCAATTCAGGTTATTTGTTTTTTATGTTACAATTATTGGCCACCTTACCACCAGTTTTCCTATCTGTGAATCTGGCAGCTTCCTCAGAGCAGAGGCTATGCCAGATTCATCTTTCATTTTCTCACTGTCTAGCCCAAAATAAGACACATTTGTATATATCCATAAATATGAACTAGGTGAAAAACCATCATTGATGATGTAAATGACTCAGCGTATGTGTGCTCTTGGGTGTTCAGGAAGGTCTAAGACATGCATGTGTTTCTGACATACTTTCTGAGAAGGCTGATACTACACAGTGTCTTACAGATTTACAGGACTATAAAATTCTTTGAGAGCCAGGACTCTTCCCTGATACCTGTATCACATGTTTCATCCTATAGAATTTTTATGGTTAAAATCACAAATGCCCACCTGGAGTTGGCTAAAGTAGAAAAGAGAATAAACTGGCATTTCAGGCTATCTACTATTGTGTGACAGACTACCCCAAAATATACAGCGCTAAAACGTACATTTTTATTATTCCTGATTCTGCAGTTTGACAGAGCACATTAGATTCAACTCATTTCAGCTCCATGTAATCTTCTGAGCAGTTAAGGGCTAGTATACCTCAACTGCCTATGTCCAGGGCCATGATTTTTATTGTTGTTTAGGCTCACTGATTATGTGACCAATTTGGATTTCATTAAAGTGTGGTGATCTCAGGGTAGTTGCGTTCTTCATGTGGAAACTAGATTTGATTTGTCCAGAGTGCAAAAGTGGAATATGAATGCTCACATTTATCAGTTCTATCAAAGGTTCTTTTGGAAAATAAAACATAGACTTTTTGCACAAAAACTGAAAAGTAGAAAAGTGTAACATTTTCTGAGAGGGGAAAGAGAAATTTATCAGTCATTACTATATGCCAGGCATGTCATCTCATTTATTCTCTCCAATAACAGAGATAA